>RJWH01001166.1:0-106069 GCA_004363575.1 Solenodon paradoxus | reverse complement strand
CTCAAGGATTGGTGTTGTGTGTTGTTTTTCTGTAGCTGAAAGAGGAAATACTCAGTTGTCCTTACAAGGAGGCCTGGATTCTGCATTCTCCTCTTGAAATTTGGCCAATTTCCCTAAGCCATTGAGTCCATCTCATTCTCCCCCCAGCTAGAGATAAGCCCCAGCGCTGGGAGACTCAGTTCACATCACCAGTCCAGCATGGAGCTCTGGAAGAAGCAAGTCCTGCTAGTATCTCCTCGCCTATTAAGGGCCTACGGAACTACATCAACTCGACCTCATTCTCCTCAGCATCATTTGCATGAGGACGACAGGGTGATGGGTTCTGGGTTGGGAGGTGCTGCAGGTCACATCTTTTAGGGAAGTTTTAGGCTTAAACATTGTTGTTCATTTCATTAGATATAAAGGAGGGAGTTTTGTTATCCTACGTCACTCTGCAGCTTTACCTAGAAGTCAATCTGGCACAACACTTTTAGAAAGCAATCTGGCACTTAGGCTTACAGAACTATAAAAATAGTCTGTGGTCTAAGTCTGAAATCTCAGTTCTGGGAGTTCATCATAAGGAAATAATTCATAATGAAATAATCTCTATGCATGAGTATGCAGCACCATCTGCGATAGAAAAAAAATGGAAATAACATACATATCCCACATTAGGAAACCAGCAAAAACTATGTCTTGTGAGATAAATGGAATATTTTGTAAGTCATTAAAGTGATAGTTGCAAAAACTAAGTATTAACAAAGAAAAATGTTTTTAAGAAACAATGACAGATAAAAACAGAAGATTATAAAGAAGCGGTGATAGATACCACAATGGAAACTGTATAAAGAGATGAAAGCAGCTGAACAAGACAGAAAAAAGATTTACTTTTTAAAATGAACTACTTTTCGTAGAGTGGTATGAACAAAGAAATACTTCTTGGTCATTCTTATTGGAATTGCTTTTACAATAAAAAAAGAGACACTATTAAAGCATAATTCAGAAAAGCATTTATCTCCTTTCCTGGCTAATGCTATTAGCTAGATCAAATTTGTGACTTGATACAGAAACAATTAGGCCAAAGAGGAATGTGAGTCATAGTCTCCACATTGAGACCATAGGTTTCCACTGAGTAAAAGTGGATTTGCCAGTTTTGTGACCTTGGCTGAGGTTACCATTTGCACCTCTCTTAAATGGGCCTGATTTTAGGTCAAACTTAGAAAGTCACTGTGGAGAGTCAATGAGGCATGCATTTAGCCCAGCTTTGAGCACACAGAAAGGCACTAGAGAACACTGAGTTCAAGGTCTCTTTGGTTCTCATCAGTCATGGCTCCCATTAGCGGTACACGGGGATTTTAATTCCAACTCTGGCTCAGGTATGTGAGCGGCAAGGGTAAAAGGGTAGAACCCAGTCAGACAAGTGACTTCTGTTACCAGTGATCAACCCTCCCACACCCCCGCATCCCAGCTCTATTTTCCTCTCCTCTACTTAGAAGAATAAGTAGGCCTTTCAACAAAGGCATGAGAGAATTTTCAAAGACCATATGATGAATGCGTGAATAAAGGGAAATTTAGCATTTTCGGGCCCCATAAATCCCCAGGTTGACAAATAAGGTTCCATGACAACCTGGAGAGGAATTCCCAAAGGTCTGTAACACATGTTCCCCAAAGTAGTTACCCCAGCATTTATATGAGTCCTCAATTTACCCCCCAGTTCCTAGATCATGAAAAACCCAGGAAAGAATGACCCACGAGGTCAGAGAAAACCTCTCTAGAGCTCTTACTATGAGAATTTTAATCCTGGGCACACATGGAATGGTTAGAAAGGAATTTTAAGCTTTTATTTTATTTTTCAAGATACGGACGGGAAGTAGGGAAGAGGAGGAGGAAGAAGCATTCTTTATTTATTTAGTTGTTTTCTTTGGTTACCCACCACGGGTCATGAACCTGGGTCCTTGGCTCCATAGCTGCAGAGTGATGTAGGACAACACACTCCCGCTGTCTCACCTGCATGAGTCATAAAGGTGCACCCTCTTTTAAGCACTTGTATATGGTTATAAGAAAGCATATGCAAAGCCAAACACAAGAGATCACATACATGATTCCGTGTATATGAAATATCCAGAAAAGACACATTTATAGAAAGCAGATGAATGGTGGCTTGGGGCTGAGAATGAGAATAAAGCTGAACTCCAAACGGACATAAAGAATCTTGTTGGAGTGATGCATGTTCTAATTTTTTTCTAGTGTTCCACTGTTCTAAAAGCAGAGTCTGGTGACAGTTGTACAACTAGGTCAGTTTACTAAGAACAACTGATTTGCACACTTCAGTGGGTGAGTTTTGTGGCGTGCAAGTCACAGCTCAATACAGTTGCTATATAAAAAAAGAAAGCAGGCCTGGCATTAAATGATATCCTTTGATTCCAATGGGTTCTGGCTAGGAGTTCTGTAATTTAGCATTAAACTACTTATGAAGGCACAAGACAAAGAAGTGGAATGATGTAACTGAGTGAAATCTTCTCTAATTAAACAGTTGAGGAATTGAATTGAGAAATCATACCTTAAGACACTGCCTGAGGAAAAGCAACAGAGTCCACCAGGTATCTTCTGAGTGGCCGACCCCCGGCCTCACCCCCAGGGTGCGGCGAGGCAGGTTACATCCTGCACATGTTCCTTTGTCCTGCCAGGGACTAATTTCGGATTGACTAAGGACTGTCTCGTTTTCTTCTTGTCTTGCCTCCCAAGATCACTTTTCTAGGGCTGAGAGGGACAGCAGGGTTCCAGACCACAAAGAGTACGAAGGAGGAAACAGCTGTGGCTCCCCAAATTCAACAAGACACATACCCCAAAGTAAAGAGCCACAGTTGCTCTTCTGCTGAGGAATGTCCCTATTTAAGAATGTTCACAGATGAGAGACAGAAAAGGCAGCCTCTGACAGATGGCATTAATTGACTGCATGTGGTCATTGGATTTTGGCCATCCCAGTGCTTCTTACTCTAGAGTGGAGTTGACAGCATTTGGGTTGAATGTTCAGTGTGTTTCATGAATGCTACTGACACTGATCATGTCTATAAGCAGAAAATCTTAAAAACTCCCAAGAAGAGACGTACGTGAATACCACGAAGACAAAAAGAAATCTTGACTTGCTACGGGCGTCACTGTAGTTTTATAAACAGCCTTTTCAGAACCAAATCTACTCTTAAGTAGTAGCCAGCCGTAAGAAAAGATAAATGAAGAAGCCAGTTTTCAGTTACAAGTGACAGGGGTTTTGTTTTTGTTTTGTTTCACATTTTATCAATTGATTAGGACACGGATAGAGGAGACAGAGTCCTTCAGCTGCGACCTAAAAACTTAGTGGAATTTGTGTAATCACCAGTCTTTCAGATGCTGCAGTATAGGGGCAATGTTGTCACAAAGTGGGCCCGGGGCAATTTGGCACCATCTTTCCTGACACAGAGCACGAGCAGATTGTGCCTAAGGACAGGGAAGTGGAATGCAATGCACGGAACACAGGAAAAAGCACTGCAAAGGAACAGAACATGGGGTTCGTACCCCATGGTACGGTAAGCCCGCCTTTCAAGTCATGGCAATAGATTCTTGGAAACTTCGACTTTCAGTAAGACAACATGTAATGACACCAAGTTGATCACAGGCTAACTGATAGTCAAAAGTTGGGTTCCCAGAGCATCCTTCTAGTCACAAAACCTCACCCAACTTCTAAATTAAGACCACAATCACTTCTAACATTTAACAGTCATTAGTTTTCATTCATTTTCTAACCTTCTATTCTCCAGCTCAGGAGCCTGGGTAGACTATGCCAGCAGACCAGGTCACAAGGTGGGAACCCACCTGAACAGGACAGACTTCCATCGCTGGGTGCATCTCTTACACCCCACACACCTCCTCTTGGACGGGGACAATTGTAACACCTCAATGAACCTCATCTGCACATCTCTGGGATATGGAAGGAAACCAGAGTACCACGAGAAAACCCAGGCAGACATGGGGAGATGCAGCTTCACAGACAGGGGCCCTGGCTGGAATCTCTTCTTTTCCTCATCGGTGTTATAACACTGAATGAAATGATGTCATTCAAGGACCAGCTGTATACCTCTGAATCTTGTTTAATGCCAAACTTGAAACCAAATTTTAGAAAACTATTTAGTGTCCTAAATAGGGTGCAAAAAGAAATCATTTAAAAGTAAAACAGGAACAGAAAGCCATAAGGAAAAACAAGCTAAGAAGAAAAGGCAAAGTGACATTTAAAAAGGGTGGGGGGCGGTATTGAATGAGCTAATAGAGATGATGATAACAGCAATACAAATTGCTAATATTTAAGACTTTCTATATAATTCAGCATGCATATCATTAACTATTCAATATTTGGTTATAAATTTCTTTCGATACAACATTTGCATAAAACGAAATGCTCAAATCTTAAGTGTACATTCACTGAATTTTGACAAATGTACATATCCTTGTAACCTAAATCTCTTTCAAAATATAAACTATTACTATCACCTCCAAGAAGTTACTTCAAAGCCCTTTGTATATATTTTTTTATAATTATAAAAAGTAAAACTATTGTGAAAGTATAGTATGAGCCCTTTTCTGTTAATTATAGGAAAAACGGAAGAAAATATATCATTTCTGGGATGACCAATGATGTTTATTTTCTTCTATTCCCTTCTCTGTATTTTCTATATCTTATGTAATGTATTACATGAGTGAAAGTTACTTAAAAGAAATAAAATCTTTTAGTAAACAGTGTCACGCATCTAAGGGAATATTTACAGATCACCATAGCGATCACTTTGAAGATAACACATGTAGCAAAATTAGAAGATTTCAATATATTAGATGACAACGAAAGTAGAATAAATATTAATATTATAACTGCCCAGATATGATGAATGTAATTACACAGAGAAGAACTAGAAGGAAGTCAGAAAAACAAAAGTGGCTATATTTCTTATTTTGTCCTCTGGAATCTGCTTCAGCTATGAATAAAAAAAAAATTCTATCAATCTTTTCTAAACTAAAACAAGTAGTTAAAATATCCCAGAAGACCCTGAATTCAGGGTCATCTCTACAAATGTGAACTAGGCAACCCATAAAATCCTCCTTGGAGTTTGGGAAGATCTTACTTGGTCCCCACATCTTGGCTGGGTTTGGAACACGTGATCCTATCATAGTAAGATATAACAGAGAAATGCATGATTACCTCTTTCTGGAAATATGTTGTTTTTGGTGAGTTTGACGCTTTGGGGTCTTGGGTTGTTATCATCCATACCCATGATCAGTTTGCGAAAAAACAGATCAAATTTCTTTCTGCTCTCGGCATTGATGGTGCCAGCCAGTGCCCACACCAAGGCAAAGAGGAACAGACTTTGCAGCCAGAGAAAGATCTGTTGACTTGTCAGGTTTTCAGATGATTCACTTTCCTCATTTCCTGCATCCTTGATTTCATCTAAGAGCAAGAAAAGGGAACCACAGAGGAAAAAATGCAGAGTATGACCGACATTTTAAAAAAAGTGAACTAGGTAGTTTTCTCTGTGAAGGGCCTAAGGAGGGCATCGGCTAAGTGGCCATCACCTGCCAGGCCCTTTCTCCACATAGACTTTTCTATTTTTTTCAATTGTGGTAAAATAGGCATAACATAAAATTTAACCATCTAGACTGTTTTAAGTGTAAAATTGAGAAGCATATGCATATTGTTCTGTAACCATACTTGGAACTCTTTTCATCTTGCAAAACTGAAACTCTAAACCCATTCAACAATAACTTCATATTACCCTCTCCTCCCACTCCTTGGCAGATACCATTCTATTTCTGTTTTTATAAATATGACTATTCTAGACATGTCTTAGACGTAAAATCATACAGATTGGCTATTTCTGTTAGCATAATGCTCTTAAGGTCCATCCATGTTGCGGCATGCGTCAAAATTCCCTCCTTTTAAAGGCTGAATAATATCCTACTGTACATATGGATGCCATGTTGTTTCTCCACATTCACTCATTGATGGACACTTGGGTTGCTTCCATCTTCTGGCTATTGTGAATAATACAGTTAGGAACATGGGTGTACAAATGTCAGTTCAAATTCCCATTTTCCATTTCGTTTGTGTATCTACCAAGAAGTAGAAGTGCTGAGTTCCAATGTAATCTTATGTTTAACTTTTAGAGGAACTGACAAAGTATTTTCCACAGCAACTATACCATTTTGCATTCCTACCAACAATGCACAAGGATTCCACCTTTTTGCATTCTCATCAGCCTTTTCTCTTCTTTTTAAAAATAGCTATCCTAATAGGTGTGAGGTGGTATCTCATTGCGGTTTTTATTTGCGTTTCCCTAATTATTAATGATGGTAAGTATATTTTCAGGTGCCTGTTAGCATTTATATCTCTTCTTTGGAGAAATGCCAATTCAAGTTCTTTGAATTTAATCAGGCTATTGATTTTTGTTTTTGATTTTAGGAGCTCTCTATGTTTGCTCTGAACATTAATCATTTAGCAGACATATGATTTATAAATATTTCTTTCATTCTGCAGATTGCCATTTCATGCTGATAGTGTCTTTTAATGCATACATTTTAAAAATTTTTCATGAAGTCTAATTTGCTTTGTCTTTTCTTGCTGGCGCCACTGATATCATACCCAAAAAATCATTCCCAAATCCAAGGTTGTAAGATTTTTTTGCCTTTCGCTTTTTTCATAAAAGTCTTATAGCTTTAACTCTTATGTTTAGATCATTCATATATTTGAGTTAATTTTTATAGGTGGTATTAGGTAAGTGTCCAACTCCATTCTTTTGTATATGGATATCTACTTTTTCCTGGCACTCTTTGTTGAAAAGATTGTCCTTTTACTATAGAATAGTCTTGGTGCCTTTGTCAAAAATCATTTGACTATATATGCAAACATTTGTTTCTGGGCTCTCTTTTCTATTCTATTGGGTATGTGTGTGCATGTATATATGTATCCACACATATGTATCTTTAGGATAGTACTATACTGTTTGAATTACTATGGCTTTGCAGTGAGTTTAGAAATGAAAAGCATGAATCCTTCACCTTTTTCTTACTGTTCAGGACTGTTTTGGTTATTTGGGGTCCCTTGATATTCTATATGAATTTTAAGATAGATTTTTCTATTTCTGCAAAAAATGTAATCGGGATTTTGATAATGACCATGTTGAATCCGTATGTTACTTTTGGTAGTATAGACATTTAAACACTATTGAGTCTTACAGTTTATGAAATTTGATGTATTTTAAGTGTTCTTTAACTTCTTGTAGCATTATTTGATAGTTTTCTTTTATGGAAGTTTATCATCATCTTGGCTAAATAAATTCCTACATATTTTATTCTTTGTGAAGTTATTATAAATGCCATTATTTTAATCATTTTCTTTTCAGATTATTCATTGTCAGGGCACAGAAATGCAACATATTTTGTGTTGCTACTGCATCTTGCCACTTTGCTGAATTTATTAATTATAACGGGTTTTTTGCAGGTATAATCTTTAGGGTCTTATTACTTGGATAAATAATTCTACTTCTTCTTTTCCAAGATGGATATCTTTTGTCTTTTTCTTGCTTAATTGAACTGGCTAGAACTTCTAGTGTTGTGTTGCATAGAAGTGGTTAAAAGTGGTCGTCCTTGCCTTGTTCCTAATCTTAGAAGAAAGTTTTCAGTCTTTGTCCATTGGCTATGTTACTGTGGGTTTTATTATGTGACTTTTATTATGTTGAGTCAGTTCCTTCTATTTCTATATTGTTGAGTGTTTTTTTTTAATCATATAAGCATGTTGAGTCAAACGCTTTTTTCTGCATTGAGATGATTGTGTGTTTTGTCTCCTCCATTCCTTTAATTACATTGTATTACTCTGCTAAGTTCTTTTGTATGTCGAACCATCCCTGCATTGTAGAAATCTCATTTGGTTATGGTGTATAAATGTTTTAATATCCTGCCAAATTTGGTTTGCTGTTTTTCAGGAATAATTTTTGATTACATATATTCATAAGGGATATTGGTCTATAATTTTCTTCTCTTGCAGTATCTTTGGATTTTATATCAGAGTAAGGCTAGCTTCATAAGGAAGTATTGGGAAGTTAAATAGTAGTTCCTTTTCTTTAATGTTTTGGAAAAGGTTTAGAAGGACTAGTATTAGTTCTCTAAATATTTGGTAGAATTCTCCAATGAATTCATTAGGTCTAGAACATTTCTTTGTTGGGAGATATTTGACTACTGAATCACTCTCCTTATCACTTACTGTTCTAATTCAGATTTCTTCATGTTCAGTCATAGTTGGTTTTGTGTTTCTAGACATTTTTATATTTCATTGAAGTCATCCAAATTGTTAGCATAACATCATCTAGGTACTTTTATTTTTTAAGGAAGGTACAGGCAGGAACGAAGGTGAGTAGGCAGGCAGGCAGGAAGAGAAAGGAGAAAGAAGAATTTCATTTATTTATTTATTTTCAGTTGTTCGCACTGGTTGTTTCTCTCTGGGCCCAGGACTTGAACCCTGGGGTATGTGGCCTGTGTTTCTTTGGAGGCAACTGACCCAACCACTGCTCCACCAGGGCATGCCTGGTACTTACTTATAATCCCTTTTATTTTTGTAAAGTTGGTAGTAATGTCTTCATTTTCATTTTTGGTTTCTGTAAGTTGAGTCTTCTATCAATCAATCTAAAGGTTTGTTGATTTTATTATTTCATAAAATCAACTTCTGATTTTGTTAATTTTACCCATTATTGATTTGAGGTTTATTCCTTTTAATGAATGTGTTTATAACTATAAACTTACCCCTCTTAGTGCTACTTTTACTGCATCCTATACGTCTTAGATGTTGTGATTTCACTTTTATTCATCTCTAATTATTTTTCAATTTCTCCTGTGGTTTCTTTTTCAGTTCATTTGTTGTTTAAGAGTCTGCTATTTAATTTCCACATGTTTGTCAATTTTTCAGTTTTATTTTTGTTATAGATTTGTAACTCAATCCTATTGTGGTGGAAGAAAATATGTGCTTGATATATGTCTTTTAAAATCACCTGAGACTTAATTTATGGCCAATACAATCTGTTCTGAAAAATATACCATTTTGTCTTTGTAACTAAAGAGTGTCTTTTGTAAATAATAGCTACCACAGTCTTACATTTTTAACACTGACAGAGTAAAACATTAGGACTCTAAAATCAGGCATGTATGCTGTCAAACTCAGTTCCCAGTTTTCAGTGGTTGTGAATATTTTGGCACTCCTCTGAGGATACATAAACATAGATTTGGGGAAGTGAGAGATTAGCTCACTCGGTACTAGGAACAATGAGTTTATTTCTCAATGAGTCCTTTCCTAGAGTAAATAGTACTTAACAGGAAACAGAGCTTGGAAAAGTATGCAAATTTTACAAATAATTCAAATATATGACTTTGTATATAATTGACAGGCTTCTTACAATTTTAATTTTAGGAAAATTTTTAGGAAATCAGTTAACATTTAGCCTAAGAAAGTCTCCACTTAGTTGTTTACCATGTTACATTTTTTTGATCTACATCTATAATCCTGTTTTAAAAATGGGTTGAAAATATGTTCAAGGAGAACATGTGGTGAAGAGCCATCTGAATTTGAGTTATGTGCCATCTTTAAAAAATGACATATAATAAAATTTTTCCAAGTGGAATTATCTTTTGTCATTTCTAGTAGAATTCAGTGAAATTAGATTTACGTGAAATAATTTCAGAGAACTTCTCCAGGATATTTAAACCAGTAGTTCTATGACTTATGTACTTCCTATGTCCTGCAAAAATTCTCTGGTTTTGTAGACTAATGTGATCGGCTCTTTTAGAGTTTATGTGTTTTGTAAATTCAGATTTTTGTAAAGCAAGTTTTTGTAACATAGAAACGTTCTTATGTTATTTTTTCCAGAATATTTTTTCTGAGATATAATTTCATGTATTCATCTCCCTTCAGGGAGATGTTAAGTTAAAAAAAAAAAAAAAAAAAAAAAAACCAGGATACATGACTCCCATTGCGTAGATGACTCAAGAATGAGGAAGGAAGGAGTAATCTGCACAAGAGCTCACAAGAAACCAATGCAAGATCAAGGCTAAAGTCAAATACACAGAATTTTTCAACCAAACTCTACTGTCTGTACTCCAAAGGTGTGTGTGTTCTGGACCAAGATATAACCCAGGGAGTGAAAGCAGAAGAAACAGCTAAGGCACACCCCACCCCCATTTAGCTTAAGAGCCATAGGTCGCACTTACCAAGCAGAGACGAGTACAGTCTCATCATTGAGAAGGCAAGGTGGGTAGGAGATGTTTGGACCAAAAATTTACAGCGAAGGCAGATAAATTCCAGGCAGGGTTCGACAAGCCACATGAACATGTCGTTGACCTGAGGCAGAAAGCTATAAGACATTTTGATAAGACATTATCAAAAAGTGAGTGTAAGGTCAAGACTGGTTTACCCCAGGGAAGCTGGAGAGGCCAGTAAGATTGCTGATTGCTTCTGAATGTAGTACATGTTGTGAAAACCCACAGACTCCAAGGCCTCAGTTGCCAGATTGCTATTTAATGTATGGTGCAGCCACAGACCATCTCCACTGCCCATAGCCAGCTCCTTATAGAGGTCTGGAGGCACTGTGGGTCAGCTCTAGAACTCATGAAATAGTTTTAGGACCCGGTCATGCTATCTGGTTTTGTTTCCATTAAAAAAAAAAGTTAAGGATTATAAACAACCTACTTGCAAATAACTGGCATTTGTAAGTCAACATTGCTGTATAAAGTGACCACAGCAAGTCCAGAGTTTATTTTCTATAATTCCTCTTATGTACGTGTGTATTATGTATTATTAATGGATTATTTATGAATATAATGATACTGTCTCTTGTCTCTGCTCCTCACCCCATTTACTCCTAATTGCTTGACTCAGTTTCTCTTATTTTAGTGCTTTCTTTTCATTTTTGTTATACTTGGGACTGTTGTTGTCAATTACCTTAAGTTATCCTGGGGGAAGAAGACAGGTCATCATTAAATAAATCATTCATAGGGAGTGGATATATATGCATGCATGAATGTATCGCTGTATTCATATGTATATATGAATACATATGGATATATATGGTATATATGGATACATGGGTATCCATTCAGTCAATAATTATTTATTGAGTACCTACTAATTGCAGTGTTGCAGGTGTTGGGGATAAATTATGAGCACGATAGACAGGTCCTTCCCTTCTTGGAGCTTACTGAAGGGTAGTAGAGACAAACAAATAATAAACAATCAGTGTGTTCTGGTGGCCTAGTGTTTTAAACCAGGCACAGTCCACATACATCCCAAGGTCCCTGGTTCAAGACCGGGGGTCAGGGAAGCAATCAAGAAAAAAACTAAACAGAATTAAATGAAAGTGCCTCTTCCTCCTCTCTCTCTTCCTTCCTGCCTGCCTGCTTACCTTCATTCCTGTCCGTACCTTTCCAAAACAAAAAACAAAAAAAGTAGCTAAACAAGCAAGGAAATCAACAAAATACTCACAAATCATGGAAGGTTCTAATAGGAAACCAACGTGTTACAATGGTAATAACAAGAAGGGTTTAAATAGGGAAGTCAGGGAAGACTCCTTGGTGGAGACCTTTATGTAAAACCCTGGATAATGAGGCTGAGTCACCCAGGAGAGGAACTGGGGGAAGATTCCCAGAAAGAAGAATAAAGCCTGCAAAAGTCTTGAGGTGGTGAAATCTGGCAGTTTTCTAAGAAATTTTCAAGACATGAGGGCTGCTGGGTAATGGGCTGGGGTTGAGGAAGAGAACCAGTGTTGAGGTTGGGGAGGTGGGCAGGCCTGGGTCAGATAGTCTTAGAGTTCCTGATGAGCAATACTTTGTGCTGAGAACACTAGGGTATCCCTCAGGCGTCCCACGTGTGAGGACTTGGCAGTTCTCCATGTGTGTGGACTGGTCTCTAAATGTGTGGACATGTGTCTGTGTAAGTGTACATGTTGTATATATTGTACATGAATGTGCCTGCCACAGGAATGAAGTCATTTGACATAGTTCCCCAGAGTGTTCCCATGATGGGAAGAGAACAAAATTCAGATGTTTCTTGGCTTTTTCAGCAGGATATTTGCTAAGGAACTCTATTAATGCAGGAAAGGACAAGTGGTACCGCACAAGTTCTCCTTTTCTGCTTCCTCGTCTGAGAATGTGATCAGGTTCCCAGTGAACATGAACTGTCATGTGTCTTTTAGGAAGGGGAGGAGGATTGAATTCCCTTCAATAAGAGCATCTCTAACTGGTCCCAGCACTCTAGAGCAGGGAGTATGGAGTCTAGATGACAGGGATGGGGAGAGGCAGTGCAGAGAGGGAAACACAGCTCTTCCAAAATCGGTTCATTCTCTAATTTCTAGAGACATTTCTGCTAGTAGGGCAGTGAGGAAAAGGGCGACACTCCAGTCACTTAGAGAGTGTTTCTCAAATATTAGAATTCTCCACAGGAAGCCTAGGAGCAAAGGAGGTGGAAGAGAAAACAGAAACTGACTCCACCATCCCATCCTCACCACACAGAGAAGAAAGTTGGAAAAATGGCAGGCAGTCAGGAAACAAGACAAGGGAATTCCTGGTGAAGGTGAAGACGTCCCTAGTAGGCCTTCGAGAAAAAGACTAGGGGGACAGGGAGAGTTTAGAAGGAAAGGACTCCAAGGGTCTCACCAATTCCCTGTGCTCTTCAGTGAGATTGGCAGGCAGGGTGTCCATGTATGAATCCTTCAGGGGCTTCCAGCCAAGCTGGTGGGGCTCCATGTAGATCATCCCACACCTAGAAGCACACACAGAGGACAGTCTGGTCCACAGCTGGACTCCCAAGCACGGGGGAGGTAGCTGCTGGTATCATGGCCAGGAACCGGGCTGGAGCTTTGGTTGGGGAACAGATCAGCTTCAGGTCAAAGGGAAGGTGCTCAGATTTGGTCAAGAAAGGGTGGAGACCATGGATAAGAACTGGGTCCTGGGAGTCAAAGAGACCTGGATTCAAATTCCAGTCCTACCCACTACTAGTTGAAATATCTTGCTCAAGGTTTATTTAATCACTCCATTTCTGTGACCTTGAGTCTAGAAACTAAAGAATTTTATACACACACACACACGCACACACATATATATGTATATGTGTGTATAAATGTATATATATATACATGTAGTTTATACAATTGTTGTAAAGGTTAAATAGCAAATGCCAATAAATAATTTAGCATGCTCGACACATAGAAAACACTTAATAACTGTAAACTATTATCATCATTACAATAAACACCCAGGTATTGACATGCAACATTTTAGGCAGCATTTGCCTTTTTTGTTCTGTTACAATCTAAGTTCTCTCTTTATTTGCTACTAATACCAGCAACCATTTATTGAGCACCTATTGCATGCCAGACACTAGGGTAGGCCTTCATGGCTTTCAACTCTGGTTTTTCATTGTAGTTCAATGACTTTAGACATGAGGACACTATAGCTCAGAGAGGTTAAGTGAGTCACACAGCTGCCAGGTGACATGGCCAGGGTGAGAGCTCAAGTCAGTCTAAGTGCCTCATACTTTTTTTTTGTACTCCCTGACATTGTCTGTGGGATGTGGATTTATTTCATTTCATTTTATTTTTGGTGAACTTCAGGTGCAGAGGATTGAATAAATTGTCAGCCTGGGCACACTCATAACTAGCAGATGTACAATCTCTCTTAATGTTTTCAATAATGTAATCAGACAGCCCTGTTACATACAAGGCTATGGAAAATGAGATGAGATTTTCAGCAGCTGGTGGACAAGTAGGCAGATGTTTTCAATCTGCTACTTTAATGTAAGCAATGAAATATATTTGATATATTAAAAAAGAACAAAACATCAGGACTACCTATTTGTTATAATGTTGCAAAGTTACTAATGCCAGATTCTTCAGCTCATTGCTAACATTTTCATATGCAACTCTGTAAGAAGACTGGAATCCATTACATACAAGGAGTCCCATGGTATCTATAGGTAATAATAACATTTAGTGCATTGTAAACAGATAGGATTTAGCACATATTATAGGAGGCCTTGACTTCTGATAAAATTCTCTTGAGAATAAAAATACACATCGGGAAACAGTTTTTTAAAAAAAGCATAACCAGGGAACGCGTCACCCAGACAGAAGCTAGGATCTTAACAGGAACTTTCATTGAACCATACAGTCTCCCTTGCCTTGTCCTCTGACTCTCCCCACCTGAGAAAAACAGCATTTTGAATTGTTCACTTTTTTCTTTCCTTCTTAAATAGTTGTACAGCATTTCTGTATGTTCCTAAAATGTCTATGTATTTCAGTTGTTTTTTAACAACTTATAGGGGGCACTGTGCTGTCTGTAATATGCTGAGCTTACTTTTTATAGAATCTTGCTCAGATTTGACCTTTAACTTTACTAATGTATCCAGACAGTCTCATGTCAGCCCAGTTTGGAGCTCGTGACTTTGGGAAGCTGATTAACTCCTGTTAATGGGCACTCGGGCTGCCTCCAAGCACTTGCCACTGTGAACTGTGCACTATGAGTTTCCCACTCATCTCCTACTGTACACAGCAAAGATGTGCTATTTTGGGGGGGTGGGGAGGATACACTTGTGAGAACTGCTGGGTCATGAGGCACATTAAATTTCAATTTTAGGCGATAATGTAAAACACTTTTCCAAAGTGCTTGCCAGTTTTTAGCCTCCTACCAGCAACATGGATTGAGGACTGATTCCATGACAAATCAAAGTGACTGCTAGGACTCTGTCAGTGTGTGGATATTTGGAACTTTCCCTCCTGCTCAGGTTAGGGGAGAATGCTCCCCGCCTCCCATGCCCCGGAGGGGCCAGCATGCACTGACTGACCTGCTGACAGTAGCTGGGGAGGCCTGCTCTAGGTCGGCTGGCTCAAAAATCAGGCTCATCTTGGAACTCATCTGGATGATCTCTCCACTCATCAGACACAACTGAAAATGCAAAGCAGAGGTGGAGGGCAGGCGAGGGGGTTAAATTCCATCTGCAAGTGAAAAGTTTCTGTAAAGACAGAGATGGTCTGACTTCATTCAACACATATTTCTTGAGCACCTACTATGTGCTAGGCATTGTTCTAGGTGCACAGACTCAAAAACACAAAAAAGTCCCATCTCTTGAAGTTGACATTCTGCTTGGAAGATGCAGATAATAAGCAAAATTTAGAGCCTATAAAATGGTGAACATGGTTTGGAGAGAAATGAAGTAGAAGAGGGTTTAGAGAAGGCTCAGTCAGGGCGGGGTGCGCTGGAATTTTGGATAAGAAAGTCAGAGAATCTCTGAATTGCAGTCTTAGGTGAAGAATGGAGATGTTATCAGACCATACCATGACTCATGGCTCCTTCCTCAGTGTTTAATATAGAATTTAACTGAACACCTTTATCCTGCTTTATTTGCCATCTGGAATCCTCCCCATGGCCTAGTCCTGCACTAGAATGACAAGAATATCTCCATAAATCCTTTTTGGAACAGAAGGAAAAAATCATTGGAAGTCCTAGTGTTTAGCCGTGTCCTTGTAGAAAGCAGTGCAAATACACAGAGCGCCTCAGAGTACATATGAAATCATGGTGCTGTTTCCCATTTGCCCAGAGGCTTAAGTGAGATGTTTAAGTCATAAGATGCCCTGAAGCCTCAGTGTTTCCGAGGAGGAAAAGAAGAAACCCATTGCTTCCTGTGGCTCATCCTAAGCTGTGATTCAAATGTTCCCGGCACGTTACCTGATTGATCTACATCAAACACACCTGGAAGCAGGACACTGCAAGTGTCCCTAGGAAGGTCACGGCTATTATGGGGCTGACACCGCCAGCAGTGTCATCTCTGCATGTCAAGAAAAATAAAATAGGCCCCAACCTGTCAAAGTAGTTTGATTTGCCCCTAGAGCCAAGAAGAACTATTGGGAAATTCACTGATGATGACTCTTTATGGTTCTAATCACCAGACTCACCAATAACATTTATACCATTCAATTATCTAACATAGTCCATATCGCATAATAAAACATTTCTATTTTTATGTGTTATATAATCAAAATTTTGCATATGTTATAATTAGTGTATGTGTATAATTTGGATAATTAGGCCTTCCATTGTTGAGCATGACTCATTCTTCGTCTTCTGAAACTTACACACAGTAGGAAAATATATTTTGATTTGATAATGATGTATATTCAGCATAGGAACTCTTAAAATGGTGATACATTTTATTTTATTTAAAAAGAGCTATAGTACTTGCTAGGTGCTAGGCACTACCACGATCCATCTGCAAATACTAACTTATCTAATCTTCTTAACAACGTTGAAGCAGACCTGTTACCCCAGATGGTTAAACTGAGACAACGAGAGAGACTAAGTAGCTTGTCGGAGGTCACACAGCTGGCAAGTAGTGAGACCAGGATTTGAACCCACGTTGTCTGACACCTGAGTCTATGCTTTTCAGCCACTACACTTCCTGTGGCAAAATGGAGGTGTGAGCCCCAGACATAAGGGAAGATGTTATTTTGGTTATGAATCTTCCAGACCCCAGCTGTCTCAGCTGGGATCACAAGGATTATGTGATCCCAGCTGAGCCCTTCTGAAATTCCTCACCCACAATATCATTAGCAAAATGAATGGCTGTTTCAAGCCATTAAATATTAAGGTAGCTTGTTATACAGCAATGGATACCAAAACACATCCCATCTACCAGGTACATGTATGTCCTATCTCATTTCATGATTAACACCCTTTTTTTATTACTAACTGTTTACAAATGAGGAAACTGAAGTTCATGGAAGTTATGTAATTTGCCCAATACAACAGCTCCGTTGTAGAGCTCAACCTGATGCAAGCACCTAGGGTTTTAGCCACTCAGTGCCACTGTCCCTAAGCATAGATGCGACAAGCACAAACAGAAGTATCATTTAGCAATAGATGATGGCTACTTTCTTCTGGGACAGTTAGCTTTAGTATCATAAATGTATGTATTATATAGTTTGCTCTTTTTTTTTTAATGAAAGGTACAGGCAGGAATGTGAGTAGAGGCAGGCAAGGAGACAGAAAAGGAAGAAGCACCTTATTTATTTTATTTAGTTGTTCCTCTTGATTGTCACCCTGGTCTCAGGTCTTGAACCTGGGTCCTTGGGATGCATGTGGAACATGCCACCAGGGCGTACCTGTATTATATAGTTCTCATCAGTCACTACAGTGAAAGAGTTTATCACCCCTCTGTTATGTAACAGCGCTATCAGACACAGTGGGTACCTTTTTATTATCATCTAAAACAGTGTTCATGTTCTCAATCCAAACAGCATCCACGGGTCCATCAAATATAATCCACTTGCGCTCATCAGACATTGAGGATGCTTGCTCCCGGAAAGCATTGGCAAGGACACCGTCTGTCCATTCATGGCTCACTTGGTCAAAGCATCCATAGAGTTGCCCCATGGTGATAGCCTTGGGGTTGATAATCTTATACTCCACAGGAAATTCCTCCATCTGGTTGGCTGCGCAAGAAGATCCCACATAAGTTACAGAGGCTTGGTGAGACTAGGACATGAGACCAGAGACAGTGCCATCTCAAAGACCAATTGGTCTTTAAAAACATGCTATCCAAAGCGAGTCCTTATACAATTTATGCTGAGTCCTTATAAAGACTGGAATACCTGGATAGGCAATGCTTTAAATTGTTAGGTTATTACAGTCATTAGTTTCTCACCATATTTTCTTCTAAGGCTCATTTCAAACAGGGTGTAAGTAATGCCCAGTCAGATTGAAAGAAACCTGTCTCGGCCTAAAAGAACTCAAGTAGTCAAGGAGAAAGATACTATATTATTAAGTCTTGTCATGTATCTGGCTCTTGCAGCTAACCCAAAGATTTTGGTTTTGACTTGAGGTGAGAAAACAGCTGGCAGGTGAAAGACTCTGGAAAGAGATGGTAATTTTTCTTTTCTCTATCTGAAGGGCTAGTTCAGCCTGGAAACTTGTCTTGTAGATGCTCGGCATCATTGGTTCCCTGAGAAATTCATACATTGGGGTACCCAGGATATAACCAGAATGTGTATACATAATAAAAGAACATAAAGAACATAAGCAGATTTTACATGCTCCTTCACAGTAAGGAAAACTTGGGGAGTGTCTGAGCTATGAACTGAACAAAGGACCGCTTTGTCAGAATCCTGAGGCAAAGACAAAACAGTAACCTCCTTTCTCTTCATTTAGTTTTCTAAACTACATTCAAATGCCAACATTATTAATTAAACTTGAAATGCCTTAGGTTGGTTATTAAGGCCAAGTTAATCCCCAAATATCTCAAAAAACCAACAGCAGCTTAATCATTAAATGTTATTAGGAAAAAAAATGTCATAACAAAATACTAGACAGGATCGTGTTAACAGAAGTACATTTGCGAAGTATTGGATATGTAAGTAAACATATTTATATAACACATTGCCTCTGAAGACCATAGGCTTGCATTTTATAAAACCACAACAAAGCCCAAACTGCTTATGTGGCAGGAGACACAGCTTGCTGAGTAGGTATTATGCTGTGTCATATACCTATACACTCTTAATGAGTTCTCACAATAACAGACTCTCAGAGAGGGTTAGATTTATCCGAGGTCTACATCTGATCCCAAAGTCTGCATCTAAAAGAAATTGATTAAATCTACATTCAATGAAAGCAAGAAAGGAAGGGAAGGAGGGAGAAATAAAGGGGAAAGGGAAGGCAAGAAGGGAAGGAAAGAAAAAAAGATAAAAGAAACCATACAGTGATTGACTTTTGATTTTTAGACAAGTGACAGGAGTTTCTCTGTCATTAAGAAAGCTTTGGAGAAGCTACCCTTCAGTCTTTGAAAAATTCCTGCAGCTTTGAGGACATGCACATAAAATCCCATTAGAAGAGCTCCCCTCCCCCTTTATTTTCTGCCTGCAGACATCTGCGTGCTGTGTTCTATTTCTGGCTCCGACGTCACAACCCAGGGATGGCAAAACTAACAGCCTGGCATTATCTCCGTGGAGCCAGCCAGCCAGCCGAGTGGGGAGCCCTGCCTTCCCTGGGCGGGTGTGAGCTTTACCTTCATGTAAATCGCCCAGAGCTGCAGCCAACACTTTGTAAGCACATGTCTTGCCTCCCATGGGGTCTCCGACAATCATATAGCCGTGTCGGACCAGCATCATCTCATAGATCTGCGGGGAGATACCGTGTAAGTTGATCATTGTGAAACTCCCTGAATTACAAGCTATTCAGAAATCAATAAGGGGTGAGGAATCAAAAGGGAATTCCCACAGTCCTGTCTCCTCTGGTAGACCCCCATATCCTTTTTGTGATCTATTGTTGAATTTGTATTTTTTTTTTTTTTTTTTTTTAAGGAAAGGTGCAGGCAGGAATGCAGGCAAGCAGAAACAAGCAGGAAGGAAGAGAAAGTAGAAGCATTTTATTTATTTTATTTAGTTCTTCATCTTGGTTGTTCCTGCCATTCCCGGGACACAAACCTGGGACCTTGAGATGTATGTGGATTGCACCCAACCGCTACTCCACTAGGATGCGACAAAAAAATTTTTTTATAAGTACATATATGTACATGTATCAAGTTTTTTAAGGGATGGGAACTGCTATTTTCTCTGTACCTATAGATGTGCAAAGCATCAAGTGACTTATTGAATTATTAGTTAATTATTACTAATTATTTACTGAATTATTTCATATAAGCCACTCAAGTATCATTAACCACTATTTAAATGTGGGACCCCAAGCCCAAGAGAGGTTAAATCATTGTCCAAGCTCCCTAGTGGAAGGGTCGGGATTAGAATCCAGGGCTCTCTGACATTACTGTGCCTAATCGTTTCATTATACCACTTCCACCTGCTTCTAAAGAAGAAAAAGAAATCGTGGTCATTTTAGCAAATTGCATTTCTATTGGAAACTTCCTTTCTCAAGGCCCAAATGCTGTTCTGATTTCATTGGCACTCCCACTAGATGAGAATTATTTTCTGAGTCAGGTCTTATGCTTTAAAATGTAAATGACCTTCCATATAATTTTAGCTCCTGCCCTTGAGAATCAACAGCTAAGAAGAAGCCTATTTCTTGAACATTCTGATTATTCCTGTCATACTGTCTGTGATGAGTAGTCCATGAGAGTTGAAACACAAATACTTTGGTCATATTTATGTGAAATGTAATTGGTTCCTTCTGCCCGTCTCCTTTCAGATTGTGAGTCCTTTGGAGAAAGAAAATCCATGAAGCTCTTTATTTTAAAGGTTAAGTTCTCATTCTTTTTTCACCTTGGAGGTGAGGATAAGTTGGGCCTAAATGAGGTCAGTGACACTGGTGTGGCACAGGAGGGAATAAAGGTCACTCAGCAAATACGTGTCAAGTACCTGTTATGAGCAGACACTGTTTCAGGTGCTATAGGCCCTGAAGAGGATAAAACAACAATATCCCAACCACCAAGAAAGGTTTATATTCAAGTTGTTGGGAAAGACATTTCAGATGGAAGGAAGATGAACAGAGATGACTGTGTATTAGAAGTAACAGAATGGGAATCAATGATTCAGCAGCCTCTTACCTTCCCCCTCACACCGTCATCAAGGTATCAATATACATGAGGCGAGACTCTGGAGAGCTTAGTTTTGAAGATTGTTATTAAACTATATAAAAGTTCATCTGTAGGTCTATCTGACATTTTGAAATGTCAGACAAATGGATAGATAGATGGATGAATGATAAGTGATAAAGCAAATATTATAAAATGCTAATTACACCATCCAGGTGGTGGGTACACATGTGTTCTCTGTGTAATACTTTTAACCTTTCTGCATATTTTAAATTTTCATTAGGCACGCCTGGTGGTTCAGGCGTTAAGTCCGTGGCTATGGTGTAGTCCACATAAATCCCAAGAACCCAAATTTGCAACCCGGGGACAGGGAGAACAACAAACAAACGACTAGTTAACTAACTAACTAAATGCTTCTTCCTCCTCTCCCTTCCTTCCTGCCTGCCTGCCTCCTTGTCTTGTTCCTGCCTGCTTCCTGTCTTAACAAAAAAAAAAAAAGGTATCTGTTGCAGTCCCCTGGCAGGAGTATCAATAAACTAATTATTTTAAAAAATTTATTTGAATAAAAATATTAGCAATAAAAGCTTGTGCCTAGTTAAAAAGCAGTCCATCCTAAAATCCCAAACAATAGATTGGGACTTAATGTTGGATTAAATGTATTATATCAAAGCTACCTTACTTGGTGGTATACTAAAGGAAAAGAATAATTGTTTTCACCATAAAACAGTCTGATCTCAGAATCTGGACACTCGGGTCCTATTTTGGCCTTTTGCTTGACATCACAGCATGTATTTGGGAGAGGATGTGCTACTGCTGCCGGTGGAGACGGCGGGGTTGACGACACAGTGTCAGGTACCATACTTAGCATCGTACAAACCTGTTGTCTCAAAACGACTACATGCGAAAGGCTTTATTCCCTGCAGTCTACAGGTGAGAAAAACTGAGGCACAGACTGGTGAACTAACCTGACTGAAACCTCACAGCAAAAAACTGATGGGGCAGAGGGTGGGGCCGAGGGGAGGGCAGGTGGGAGGGAACACATGGTGGCAAAGGGCACTAGAACTCTGGTGGTGGGGGTGGTGTGACACCCAAACACTGAGAAGTGAGTTCAGTATCTAAGATGACTATGGCTTTATAAACAAAATAATAAATTACTAATTAATAAAGTTATTATATTAAAACTGATAGGGGTGAGATTTGAACCTATGTCTACATGAGCCCGAATTTGTCCCTCTCTGGGGCCTGAGCCAGATGACATGTAAGGTCCCTTGTAGCTCTGCCCTGTGATTCTGTAGAGAAAGTGTATTTTGGGGGCTCATTGTATTTGATTTATTGTTTCAGGTTCATTTTACATAGAAAGTGACCCTTGAGAAGGAGCCCCAACATGAACAGGAAGGCTTTTCCAGGGTCAGGACTATAGAGATATTTGTGGTTTGCATGCACAGTATATTTGACAGCACCCTGACTGTCCCTGGGAACCAGCACTCAGGGTGCCGCAGTCCCCAGGACATGGTTGGCTCTGATGCCATCTCCACTCTGGCAGAGGTAGGGTTCCACTTTTCCTCCCTATAGTTAGATGGATGCCTGACTATCAGCATCATTCAAAGCTACTCCTGAGACATTGGCTGAAGCCACTTGGAGCATGGTGCTTTTTCTCCTTCTGGACTTGAACTTGAGAGGATCTTAGTTGGAGGCTGCTGGAGGGCAGGAGTTCCTAGGAGTTTCTGGGAACAAACTGAGTGCTGTGGCGTCTATCCCCGCCTTGCCTCAGGCACCTCTGAGAGCTGTCAACTAGGCTCCAATCTGTCATAACTGCAATTCCCTGACTTCAGCCAACAGCAAAACAGGGCCATTCCCATCTGGGTGCAAAGAACCAACCTGGATAATTTTACCAATAAACCAAGGGACTGGCTGGAGTTTCATCTTTATGATATTCTCATTCAATGCTTTCATAAAAACTTCATAGTCTGGCTTTGGAAGAACGACCCCAGGAAACAGATCCGAGATGATTCCCTGTTAACGAGAATGTGAGAGAGAGTGAACAGGATGCAGGACCTCCACATGCTCCTCAGATGAGGTCTAGAGACAGTCAAAATCTTCAAGCAATTCCAAACCTCATTTTTCCTACAAACTCATCTACAATGACAAATTCCAACCCCATCTGTTGCACATGATATCCCTCCCAAATAATTGTAAAAGGCAGCAAGTATTTAGTGAATCTGTTCTATCTGCCATGGTACTAGGAATCAAGAGATAGCCATGATTTCTGTCTTTCTGGAGCTCATAGCCTAGTAAGGATAAAATGATTCGAAATGATAGGAAACACATTATATCTGATTAAAACATAAAACAAAACACTACGTAAATACAGCGGCAAACATTATATTATCAGTGAAACCATTTTTTCTTGAAATCAGAAACTCTACTTGGGTCAGGCAATCAGCATCATTATTTCCCATTGGCAAGAGGAATCTAGCAAACAGGGATGCTGGCTGGAGGAGGAGAAGGCATCAGGAGTGGGAGAGCCTGTGACCAGGTGTCAATCAGACGTTGCAGGGTTAGAAGGCGAGTCCCAGGTCTCAGGCAAGGGCCCACCCGCTGCCTACCTGAAATAGAGGAACATCTTGAGCCAAGAACTTGGCCAGGTTGACATCAAGCAGGGCCCGGAGGAGCAGGACACTCTCGTTCTCCTCGGGGTACTTCAGCTTCAGGTTGCCGGCGGCCGTGAGCACAGACTTGACGGCGCGCATGCCATAGTCGTAGTGGTGCTGGGAGGAGAGCTGCTCAGAGCACAGGCGGTATGTCGCCACGATCTTCTGGGCAAGGCTGGCAGGACACAGACAGGTCTGCAGATGCCCAGGAGACTGACGTTCCCAGCATCCTGTGCCCTGCCCCTAGAAAAACCAGGCTTGCCCATGGGCTGATGGAGAACTTCTATAGTTTGAGGGCCTTGTGAGAGTTCCCTTAGTCAGTTAAAGGAGGATTGTAACTTTCTTTCAAAGTTAGGATGAAGAGATGCAAGCACATACACTATGTATAAATCTGTACAAGAAATTACATGTATGATATAATAAATTAAATTGCATATATTTTAGGTGTGTACATGCATGCATGTGTACACACACACACACACACACACACACACAGAGCTTTGGGGAGAGTGGGACTAAGAATCACTGAATGGAAACACATTTTTTGGGCTTCTGTAACATTATAGTTTTTTCAAGGTTCATGTTTTACATTTTTAATCTAAGAAAACCGATTCAAAATAGAATATACTCAGCATACAGTGCATGTCTACTCATTTCTTATTCTTCCTGGGCACACAGCTGGGTCAGAAAAACCTCCTTCTTGAGACCCTCTGTGCTCCTGGGTTGCTGTGAGGCAGCACTAACCTGGGTCCCTTCCTTTGGGAAAGAACTGCCCTTGATCACACCCTCACTTTGGATCTCCAGGGAGTGAATAATGAAGCTCTGCTATGACAAACCATTAGGGTTTAAGGGTCAGGCTACTCTAATATGCTTATGTGGATTCACTCCGTGGAGACTCTCTATACAAAAATGATTGACTTTAAAAGCAAAGACTCGGTCATGTCACCCACAGTGCCTAACAAAGGGCTGAACATAAGGCAGGAGGTTCAGCAGAGGGTTGACAGCAGAATGAACATATGAATTGCATGGGCAAATCAGTGCAATTCAGACCTCCTACAGAAAAAATAAGCTAAACCTTGTATGACTGAGGTGGCCTCTTTGGCCAAAGAAAGTGACGCACTCTACTGAGGATTATCTTCAGCCCCTGTGATTAAGAATGAGGATACCCGAGACCTCAAAGATATTGAGGGTCTTGTGGTGACATCTGTCATAATAAAATACCAAATGATTATGGCCAGGACAATGCAAAAGACAAATGTAAAATCTGAAATGGAGCAATAAAAGCCATTGTACAATTAATATTTCTAACTTTGGTACATGTGATAAGGACACTCATCTCTGTATATGACAGTCTTAGAAAACTGGAGACTACTTGAAAAAGAGATAACCTAGTTGACTGGAGACAATAAATGTCAGACAGATTACAATGTACATTTTAAATGGTATTAAATTTTCTTCTTCAGTCTTGGGATAATTGAATGTTTTATAGTCTACTTTAAGTCATTTAGTAATGTGTGTTTCAGAGTGAGTGGTTAGGACATGAGTGACTGCTTTCTTTGATAGGAGTATGTATATAAACGAGCAGAGGCCCTTTTCCTGGGAATATGGACCACTTCCCAGTCCAGTATGGAGTCAGGACAGAACCATGGACTTTCAATCAACTAGTGACAAAATTCCACTTCTCAAATTTCTCTTTTTTCCCCAATGGGCAACCTACCTTGGCCCCATCACACAATACCCCACTCATTCAGGGCCTTTAGAATCCACTGGAAAACCCTGTAGCATACCTTCTGGAATCCAGAAACCCCATTGAGTAGAGGGAGATTTCTCCAATGAGGGCATAATCTGGCACCATCATGGCCACGGTCCGGAACAAGGCCTGGAAAGGAGACACCATTCAGAACTTGAACACATACTGGGAACATTAGGGGAAGGCAGAGCTGCAGAGGCAAAAAGCAGCAGCATGATCATTCAGGCCACTCCAGTGGCCATCAAGGGAAGGAGGGCTGAAGGACAAGTCAATGCAGAGGAACCATCTTCACTGGGCAGACCTACTGCTCCATTAACCTCCCACAGACTTTGCCCAGGTATATGCTGTCACCTTCAGTCACTCAGTGGTCATGCAGAAGACAGACTCTAGGTGCTAGTATCCTCACATCTCATTATTTTAAGTCAAATGGGGACATTTGGGGGCATCACTCAACTATGGGAGCTTTCCAGTGGTCAGTGTGGATGGCAGAAGCCACTTAGGAATGCAGAACCAATGTGTATCGGAAGAATCCTGAAGTCACAGAGATCTCGACTTGTGTCCATATTCAGTTACCTACTAGCTGTGGACAAGCTTCGCTGACCTCAGTTCTTTCACCTTTAAATAGGCTAGTACCTCTACCTTCTTCATAGTTGTCATGAGGACAAATGATATCCCATAAGTGAGGTGTTTAGAGAAGTGTGTGGCACACAGCAAGACCTCAGTAAATATCAGCCATTGTTATTGTTACCTTAGATCCTCGAGAAGTAACTTCCCTAAATCATGTCATTAGCTAGAGGTAGCCAGGACTGGAAGACAACATTCCTAAGACTCATCCCCAGTGCTTTATGAGTACCAGGGTGGAGCATCACTGTACTAAAGCCAGGAGAGTGGGCTGGGCTATATCTCAGTGCCTCCCACTCTAGGGGATGGTGGAGCAATCACTCTGAATTAAAAAAAGCAGCAGGCCTGGACATCTCCTTTTTCCACGCAGTTCAGGTGGTGGGTACTCTTCCCATGGTAGGTGACCACAGTCCCCCACAGGCCATTCCCTTGAAGATGGCCTCACTGGCTCTTTCTTCCCCTTCAAAGCGGCGTCTCCCACTAGCAGCAAAGCCATGGCTGTGGCACAGGCCAGCTCAGCCGTGGGCACAGGGAACAAAGATGCTCTCTTGCTGTCTCTTTAGCCTATTGGAACAGACAGCTTTGGTATGGAACCAGTTAGGCCTAACTAGCCTAGTAACAAAGGGGCACTCACTGCATGTGGCCTGGCCCAGGCTTATCAGCGTTCTCTGTGTCCAACTGTGATGTTCTTATGAGAAGTATCTCTATTTTGTCTGGTCTCTCGTGCTATTTTTGCATTAAGATCTGTAAATCAGGAAATTCCATATAAAATCCAAATTTTTGTCTTTTCCTGAAAATGAGAGAATCTGCCAATTCCATCTTGCCAACAATAGGCTTGCTGACTCTGTATGGGGGTCTCCACCAGAGTTCTTACCATGCCCAGCAAGCTTCCTCTTTGATATTACCTGTCTGACTTCTGTAGACATTAGAAACAGCTTCGTCTAGTCTGCATTGTTTCCTATTTGCCTGTGTGTGTGTGTGTGTGTGTGTGTGTGTGTGTGTGTGTGTGTGTTCGTGTTCCTCTCTCTCTCATGAGACCTTGTTAGGGAGGTACTTGTGTACTCAGTCCAAGTACCCCCTTACTACCATCCACACTCCATGGTGACTGCTCCACAGTTGACAAATGCCACCTGGTCCCAATACACAGATTCTCTGTGAGACCCCTCTGTACTTCCAGGATCTGTACACCATGAAGCACACACAGTGCTTGCACTCACTGGGTTTTACCTTGAGGTTATCTGGCAGCTCAGCCCGCCCAGCGTAGCCGGGGTTCATGGTGATGAAGACAGCACAGGTTGGGTTCAGAGACAGCTCAGTGCCTTCGAAGATGAACGTTTTCAACTTCCGGATAATGGCTTGTTGGATGCTGAGAATCTGCTGTGCTACCACCGACAGCACCTCCACCTGGGATGACAGCACCCGGCTGCCGTGAGCTCCTGCTTCTGACAGCCACTCAGCCCTCTGTGCCAGAGTCCCAGGACACAGCAGAGAAAGAACCCACACATCGGAGACCCAGACCTTCCCATTCAAAGGAAGAAACGTGATTTGGGGTTTGGAGAGAGGAAGAGAAAAGTCACGTGTGTGTGCCACGTGCAAGTAGTTCCCATAGTTCTTTCATCTTTCTTCCAATGCTGAGCATGATGCTTGACATATGGTGGGCACTGCAGCAGTGTTTAGTGTTTCAAGTTGCATGTTTGCACTTTCACTCTGCACCCAAAGAGAATTCATCACCATCCCTCTTTGTGATGCCTCGTTTGCACCATTACTGCAGATGACTATCATGACTATCTATTTGTTTCACTTCATTTTTATTTCCATGGATTAGAGTGTATTGGTCAAGGCTATTTCTTACTCATATTTGCATCATGAACACATGCAGAGTATCTGACACAGTCTTGTTCAATAAATTTTTGAATGAGCAAGTGAACAAATGAACATGATAAGGAAGCATATATGTGCAAAAGATGCATTTTATCTCTTTGGGACTGTTTTTGTTTAATTCACTGAGTATCTACTCTGTGCAAGAGGCCATGAAAGACACATACAGTCCTTCGTTAAGTCACTGAAAGACCAGAGAAAGATCCCTGTATGTCTGCTCTGTAGGCCAGCAGCCGGGTTACCTCAATCCTGTTGAACTCATCAAAGCAGGCCCATGCTCCGGCCTGAGCCAGGCCCTTGAAGAACTTCCCCATGGCTTTGTAGTCCAGGCCATCTGAGCAGTTGAAGACCACACACTGGAGAGAAGGGGATGTGGGCACTGTTCAGGGGATTCCCTCACACCTGAGTTACCCTGGAGGAGCGGGGCCCCTGCCTGTTACACTGAATGTCTTGAACTTCAGCACAAGTTCCCTGAACTGGGGCCCAGGGAGGAGTGGGAAGTGGGGGCAGATGGACAGCATTCCCCTACCTGCTTGGCCAAAGCTTTGGCCAGATCTTTGGTGGTTTCCGTCTTGCCTGTCCCAGCCGGACCCTCTGGAGCACCCCCAAGGTTCAGCTTCAAAGCCCCCATCAGGGTCCTAAGGGGAAGAAAATTAGAACTCCAGGTCCAACTCCTAAGACAGGAAATAAACTGACTTTGGGTTTATTTCGTTTTGACTTACAGAAGTAGTTAGCATTTCCCCTTGATTCTATGACCAATACATCATTAAAAAAAAATTCTGTTTTACTCAACATCGCAGCCTCAGAGCCTGGCAGTAGCTGGTGTGTGGGTGCCATCCCTAAGCATCTGTCTCAAAGAATGGTTACATGAATAAAGCAATACACACGTACATACATGAAGCAAATAAAAGGAGATGTCCTCACAAACACCACATCCAAAAGATCACCAGTGCTAGTAGAATGGTAACTGTAAATGTCTTTCTCTCACTAGATTATGATATTGAGGCTAGGACATGCATGTGATTGAGTGCCACATCCCCTTTAAGCTGATATAGGGCCTGGCACCTTGTAGGGGCAGATAAAAGTCAGAAAGTGTTATTTGTGGTTCTACAGACCCTTGTATGAGCCTCTATCATTTCAGTCAACACATTATCTTGTCATCATCTGAGTATGTACCTCTCCACCCACCCCAGGAGATGAAAAGTTCTTAGAGGTCACAGATAATGAGCAGGAAAGTTCAAGAATCGGTTGTTGGATAATGTGTGAAAAAAAAAAAATGAAGAACAAAAATCACAGAACATAGAAAACATTCTGAAAAAAGAAAGTACTCGAGAATTATTTTTATAATTAAAATGATTCCACGGTAAGGAACATTACATTCACAGTGAAAGAAAATCTAAACATCACAAAATGAAGAAATTCACAAAGTCCAGATTTCTCTTGTCATGAATTCCAAGGAAAGCGGTAAAGCACTGCTGTGTATTGAATGGCTGCATCTCTTCATCAAAATGGACAGCTAAGCAAGGAGACTCCTTCCTGGTCCCTTTCCCCTCTCTTGGCCTCGGATCTCCAGCCACCATCTCAATTCCCTGCCACTGGAGAGCTTTCTAAAGTGCAGTGTCATTTTCAAGAACAAGCACTAATGTTCTAGTAGTTGGTCTGAGAAGATTAATTGGCACTAGGATTTCCAGAGGTTCTCATTTCTGACCTAACTTCTAGTTCCCATGCCCAGCTATGGTACCATGTGCTTAAAGGCAAAATTCTAAAATCTGAGATTCCAAAACACAAGGGAGAGGGTAACCAACTCAAGATGTCCTGACCTCCTTCCTCAGAAGGCTTTCCTTCTGGAGTTCTCTATTTAGCCTTCGGGTCTGGGGGAGACCCAGAGATTACCTGTAGCAGCGGTCGGTGAGGGGTGTAATCACCAGTCGCGGGGAGTTCCCCAGGTACTCGTAGCCGTACAAGACTTCTGTCGTGATCATCTGCACCTTCACGTCATTTGTCTCCCAGTAGTAGCGCAGCTGGGAGATCCACTGGAAATCATTCAGATCACAGACATTGTCCTCGGACAGCTTGGCCACCACATCGCGAGCTGTTGGGGACACAGACACGGAAAGACACATGGGCAGAGCCATGTACCTCCCATCTCCACGGGCTCCTCAGACGAGATCTTAGGATGTCATCGAGGCCATCCCCTCTGACAGGATTAAAAAGCAGCAGCATCAAGAATGCAAGCTTTGAAATTACACCACCTGGATATAACTTTGGTTTTGTCATTAACTGTGTGACTCTGGGCACTCAGCTTCTCTGTCTTTCAGTTGCATAATCTATAAAATGTGGATTACATAGTACCTATATGTGGGGTGAGTATGATGATTAAATAAATATATACACACACATATATAAATACATGTATGTATATATAAATATCTACATATATACATACATGGACATACATAAATACACAGACACATAGCTGTATACATAGACAGAAAGAGAAGTGGGCACATAAAAGTATTATATAAATATTAGCTACTGCTATCACTCCCAACTTCTTGAGGGATACTGCCATATCCTTAAAATGACTCTGAGTACTTCTCCAGACCTCTAACATACCCGGGATATGATCATTTTGGTCTGATGTAATTGGCAAAAGAGTCCCCTGAATGGATGGTTGGATATATTCTCTTCATCTAGGGGATTGAGAAAACAGCCTGGAGATACACTTCTAGGTTTTCTTCTTTCTCTCATAGGATGAGGACCCTCATTTAATTTTACTCGTAGTGATGAGAGCCCTGAAGCTGAAGAGCAGACAAAGGTTTGCGAACCGTTTTTCTTCGGTAACTCGGGAACAAGATCTACTGAGACTCAGGACTGCTCTGATGGCTCCAAGGTGAGACCTCAGAGACAGAGCTTTGCAAGGATGCTTCTGTAAAGCCATCTCTCTGAGAAATATTCATTCCAGCAAAATCCCAAACCCTGCAGAGAAGAGCCCTTTGAAATGATCATATCAACAGCTCCTCCATCCTTCCTGGGAATCTCACGTCCCTCCAGGTTCTTGAGAGAACCCACAGAGTGGTTAGAGGAGTCAGGGTCTGTGTGAGAGGCTCAAGAGGAAGCTGAATCTCAAGAGTGAATTGCAAACAGCTTTACTATGTGGGGTGTGTGTGTGTGTGTGTGTGTGTGTGTGTGTTTGTGTGCACAAACCCAACCACACTTGGGGCAGCAACCACACCTGCACTTATTATTTCACGGAAATGTGAGCAGATGAAGATCACATTCTCCCTCCTCTTCCCCTGACTTTATTGCTAGTCTATCCAAATGAAATCAGACTGAAATGAGCATCAACTATACAGAGAATAAGATGCCGTGAAATGCCCGCAGGAAGCGGGATGTGTAAGCAAGAGAGAGAGACTGTTCCCAGGCAACCAGCCTGGTCCAGCCCCAGTTTCCTTGGTGATGGTGAAGTGAGGCTGTGGGGGTGGTTTGTTATATATAAAAAGCCCAGTTCTTCCTCCCCGCACCCTCCTTCTCCGCCACTTAATTTTTTTTTTTTAAGGAAGTGCTAGAAGGCATCATCTCTTACTCCCTCCCTGCATCACTGCCCAGTTTCATGTCTGGTTTGGAATCAGACCGACATAGATTCAAATTACAAAAGAGCCTCTGCTCCTTACTCACTATGTGCCTCTCCATAAGCTTTTCCCCTCTCTAAGCCTCTGCTCATATCTGTGAACTGTATATAAACATGAGATAAAGTAGGTCAAGCACTTAGCACAAAGCTTAGCAGCCAGTGAGTATTACAAATATTAGTCATGGTCAGACCAAGGAAATGGCTTCTGGCTGATGGATCTCAGAAATGGCTATGACTATTCCTGTTTCAACGAGAGGGAGGCTCTGAGCATTCCTGGAAATAAGGGTGGGGCTGGAGGAGAAGCTGGAAGATGGAGATACACTGAGGTCTGGTTGTAGCTGCTCTCTATTCCTCCTCCTTACTCCCAAGAGAAGCCGCTCCCTGATGGGGAAGGAAACTGACTCACTCCATCCAGGATAGGGAAGGGAAGTAGGCCTGGCTGCTACTCCTGCACAGGCGGTAATGAAACTGGCTGGGCCTCATTACACTGGCACCGTGATGCTCACTGCAAGCTTGAGTGTTTTGCAGGACAGAACCAGAGCCGAAGGCTGGGCTCTGGATCGCACAATCCAGAACTGCACCACATGTGCGCACCTGCCCGAGAAACTGACCCAAATAAGCCCTTGATGCCAGACCCTCAAGATCCCCTAAAAAGCTACATTCAGAACACCCCCAAATCACACAGCCCATAAAGAACCAGCATGAACTGGCCGCATGCAGGTGCATAGCTGGCTAGAACATCTCCTTTCTATTCTTACCCAACCCCGGCCTGCCTATAAAACCTCAGGATCCACTTCAGCCAAGGCGACAGACCCGAGCCTGCTCTGGCTTCCTTGCTGGACAGTCGGCAACAAAGCTCTTTCGCATTTGCAAAAGCTTATGTCCCAGCATCTGACCCTCTGTGCCCACTGGGTAACGAGCCTAAGCTTGGCAGCAGTAATGCCAGGGGAGCCCCCTCGCTTACCGTGGACATCAATGACGGTGAGGGCCCCGAGGGTGAGGCGTGCCCCGCTGCTCAGCTTCCCTCGCACCAGCTGGACAATCTGCGCAATCTGGTCGTTGCTCTTCTGCAGAAAATCCTGGCCAGACACAGAATAAGCTGGATTCTCCTCTGGTCATCCCCTCTTGGGCCAGGACACCATCCACCCCAGGACCCAAGCCAGCCACCTGGGTGTTATTCTGCAAGCTTCTCTGTCCCTCACCCCCAAATTCTTCATCTCCACCCTGGCTTCTGTGACATCATGGGCCTGGTATTTTTTCTGTTTAGAAAACATGGCTATGCCATTATAGGGCATTCAAATCCTAATCGAGCTTGAACCTCCTCTGTAAGCTTTACGGTAGAATAACTTACTGGTAGAGTCTTTTCAACCAGGGCTTGGGATACCTCCTTGGTCCAAAAGATGGAGGAGACACAGATTACCACCTGGCCAGGCCACTGCAAGACCCACTGACTTCGAGGGACCTGGGGAGGTACAGGGGGCAGGTTGCAGGGTCAGTTCACCCGTGTGACTTAAACTGAACTCTAAACACATTCATTGTTCACTTTCAATCCCCACAGCAAAAACAAAACCCTTCTTCACTCTTCAACCTCACAGTCTCCAGGACTGGGCCTCCTGGGATTACTGATTAACATCCTCCTTTCTGAATTTCATGAAAAAGAAAAACAAAATCACCAGCAATCTCATCAGCAATGCTGTGTGTGTGTGTGTGTCTCATCCAGGGTTTTTACATAGTCATAATCAAGACTGTGCTCAGAGCAGTCACAACTACTCTTTCCAACGGCTACGGGACAATGAAGTGCTGCACTACAATTTTTTTAGCCATTGCCCTACTACCCTTTTTAAAAATCAGAGATCAGTAGTAGGGCTGTATCTGTCCAGACCTGCTTTTGTAAATGAAGTTGTGACACAGCTACCCCATTGCTGACCTATCACTCAGGACTGCTTTTGCATTACAAGGGCAAAGTTAAACACCTGTGACCAGAGTGTGTGGTCCACAGAGTTGAAAATTACTAAATGTAAGAAAAAGCTTGCTGACTCTGTAGAGCCAATGCAAGAGACAGTTTCACTCAGGTGGCTATTTTTCTTCCACTTTTGATTTGGAACACAGCATAAGATAAATAATGGTCATTCATCTACAATGCAAGGGCCACCGAGAGGTCAGGCCCCTGCACTTTAGTGGTAAGGTACTCACTGAACATTCTTTTGCTTAATGGAAAGAGTCCTGTGAATGGAGATGGGGCCTGAAAGTAAGAAGAAAAGGCACCCAAGGGAGAGTAATTTGTGACAGGCTCTCTCTTAGGCCTTTTGTCATCTGGTTTAGGCTAAGGCTTTGGGAGGGAGATCAGTCAGGGCCCGTGAAATGTAAATAAAAGCCTAGAGTCAGGAATGCGTAAATGCAAGAGGCTCTAACAGACTGATGCCTTCAATTCATTCACAGAAAGTTCTAGCCCAAATAACCACAGGGTTCCTGCAAACCATCTTCTCTTAAATCACTTGCTTCTAAATCAAACAGTTCACCAGAAATGCATATACTGCCCCAGGATTTACAGGGAAAGGACAGGTCAGGTGGTACCCATAATTACTGGGTGGGTTCTGGTAGAAGACAGAGGGGCAGGGAGAACGGATCCATTTAACTTCCCAGAGGCTGTTGCTGCCATACCAACGTCCTGGCACATGTAACCCTATTCTCCTTTACCTGGACGTAGGCTTCAATCCCGCGTCGGATAACTTCCCGCAGGCTGGAGAGCATCATCTGCTCTACCTGCTGCAGCCACTTTTCCACCATGCCCTGCGGGGCAAGACAGATGAGGCAGCCAGGTTAGCTAGGCCTGGAGGCAGCGCGTGAGCAGGCGTGGGCAGAACACAGCTTCTCTCTGAGTTCTGACACCCCTTCAAGCCAAGATTCTGCTAACTAGTAGCCTTACATTGATTTACTGCATTCTAGCAAGTGTACATCTCATGAAGAGACAACGGGGAATTTTTTTTAAATATTAAGGGGTTTTTATAATATTTTTTGAGATACAATTCACATACCCTAAAATTTACCCATTTAAAGTGTAACCATTCCATGACAATTTATATTTGTCTTTTTCCGAAGTGCTTCCTCATCTAGATATCATTTTAGTAACCACACTAATTGACATTTACTTCGCACTTTAAAAGGCACAAAAGGCTTCTACCCATTCTCTCCCACCTACTTTTAATCCTACGATACTCTGTGAATAAATAAAGCAGTTTAGAAAAATCATCACCCCCATTTTACAGATAAAGAAACGGAGGCACGGAGCTTGTGATTTGTTTCAGAGGCAGCTGACTGAGGGAGGGAACCATGGGGAATTTTAAACATGCATTTCTTTTATGCCATTTTCTTAAACAGACAACTTCTCGGGCAACGAATGACATTTGTATTTCAGTTAATAAAATAAATTAATTTCATTATGGCATTTTGCACAATAGACAAGATAACGGAAATAACCCGAATGCCCACATATGGATGAGTGGATCAAGAAGCTATGGCACATATGTAGTGATGGAATCCTGTTCCACAATAACAAAGAAGAAAACTTGGCATTTGCAACAACATGGATAAACTTTGAGGACAGTATTCTAAGTGAAATAAGTCAAACAGAGAAATAAAAATACTGTACAACTTCACTGATATATGGAATCTAAAACAAAAAATCAACCAAGCTCACAGATGGAGAACAGATGGGTGGTGGCCAGAGGTAAGGGGCAATGTGGGTGAAGGGGGCCAAAGGAACACATTTCCAGTTATAGTAAACAAACCATGGGATAGAACTTGCAGCGTGGCAGCTATAGTTAATATTGGATTACGTATTTCAAAGCTGCTAAACTGACTCTTAACCATTCTTATCACCAGAAAAAGAATTATAACGATGTATGCTTGCAAATGTTAACTAGACTCAGTGTGATCATTTTCCATTATATACAAACGCCAAATCATTACCTTGTACACCTGAAACTAATATGTTATATGGTAATAAAAATAATAAAAACAAATAAAGCACATCCTAGTGGCTTCACTGAGTCCACCAGAGGCAGTCCACATATATCCCAAGGACCAGGGTTTGCAGCCCAGGGCCAGGGGGAGCAAACGAGATGAACAACTAAACAGAATGCTTCTTCCTCCTCTTCCTGCCTGCCTCTCTCTGGTTGCCTTCATTCCTACCTGCACCTTTCCTTAAATAAACAAACAAGCAAGCAAACAAAAAAGTTGCTCCTTTCTCATTCTTGCATTATTCCAGTGATTCCCAGTCACTCCCTAAATGGGACTCATGTGGGGATCTTTCATAACTACAGATGCCTGACCCCCATTCTGATCTGGCTGTATGGAATGCAACTTGGACATTTAGATTTTTCTTAGAACTCAACAGGTAATTTGAATGTGCAACAAATTATTGTTTTAGAATTTGAGGCAACTGGAGCTAAGGACTTCAAGTGCCTGTGAGCAGCTTGATGTCTGCATGACCACCGCTGTTGTGACTCAGACAGATGGGTTGTAAAAATGGCCAACAGAGTGAGGTCAAGGGTGCTTGTCTATTTCCACACGTGGGTGTTGTCATTTACACTCTGCTGCTTAAATAAGGACATGTGTACACAGATCTGAGTTTAATGGCATACTACTGACCTTTAAAAATGCCTGTTCCAGCAAGCCATCTGCCCAGAGCACTTTTAACAGGGCTCATGGTGATCTGAACAGCATCTGGTGCTTGGATCTGATTCCAGCTACTGCCTCCACATCAGGTTTGGTAAAACCCAAGTGCAGTGTGTCAGGTGAAGTGCCATCTAACCGGTCTCAGAGATGGGCAAACTGAGACTAGGGAAGACTGATAACTTCCCTAAGTCACCCAGTTATTAAGACGTGCGTGACGCCCATGTATTCCACACCCAGACAGTCTGGAACTAGAGTCCAAATGCTTAATCAATATGCATAATCTATCTGCCTCTTTCTGCTTTGCTGTAGTATGACGAAAAGAAGCACAAATAGGTAAGGGGAGTTACATTGGCTTGAGCTGGGTAGATTTTCTGTTTGAATGGAACGGCTTCTTTCTCTGAGCTGATCATGCCCACAATCTCCAGATCATCTGTAAGCTCCAGCTTGGCGATTCCTTCAAAACACTTCTTCAGGTGAGGCTGCACTCGGAGGGGGTCCTTTGTCTCTGACAAGATCTCCAGCAGCTCATCATTTGACAGGAAGAAGAATCTGTTACAAAACAAAGGAGGAGGACAACTGGGATCTCTTCTGAGAACTTCTTTTTTCCAGGAGGTGATAATCACCAACAGGCAGGTGACACCCCAGTGAGTATCAGTTCTGGTTCAGTCTTTTCTAAGGCCTAACCGCTTTCACCATTTTTCACAGAGGGTGGAGATGGTTTTGTCTCAGAACAAGATATAACATTTGCACATACCAGCTTTCATCCTTTAAGAGATGGGGGCAGGGTAGGGTGCTACCAGTTGAAAGAAATCTGGATAGAGCAGTGGTTCTCAACTGTGGCCGCACTTTAGAATCACCTGTGCAGCTTGTGAAATAATCCCACTGACGAGGTCCCATTGCCCAGAGGTTCTAATGTAAGTGAACTGAGGTTGGGTCTGGGGATTGTATTCTTATAGGAGAAGGAGAGAAAGAAGATTTTCTTGTCTTTGCTTATATCCAGGTATGGCAGAAAATGTTACAGGTATGAAATAAGAAGTGCATGTGACTAACACACCTATATTGGTTCACCCTAGTAGCTCAGACGCTAAGCTGGCAGCTGGGGCATGGACCATGTGACACCCGAGGTCCCAGGTTCAAGACCCAGGGTCAGGGGGAGCAAGCAAAAATGAACAAAAACATGAAAATGCTTCTTTCTCCTCTCTTCCTTCTGCCTGCCAGCTTCCTTCCTCTGTAAAATTATAACAACAGCGATAATAATAAATCTGTTTCCATGCAGAGGTCTTTTCTTTTTTCTTTTTATGTCTTTTTTTTTTCTTTTTTAAAGGAAGGGGGAGGAGAAAAATCTTTGTTTTTTTTTTTAAAGTAAGAAAGAGAGAGGAGGAAGAAACAATTATTTATTTAGTGCTTCATCTTTGTTGTTCCTCCCAGACCCAGGTCTTGAACTTGGGTCCTTGGGCTTTATGAGGACTGCTCTGGAGCTGCAAACTTAATGCCTGAGTCACCAGGGCACATCCTTTACCATGTTTTAAATTAAGATATTAAGTTATTATCTTTCTCAGGGTGCACCCTGGTGGAGCAGTGGTTTGGTCGCCACCTTCAGTAAGGAGCAAAATTCACGTACATCCCAGGAATACAGGTTCACATCCTGAGGCCGGGGTGACAGCCACAACGAACAACTAAATAAAATAAATAAAGTATTTCTTCCTCCTCTTTCTTCCTGCCTGCCTCTGCTTTCCTGCCTGCACCTTTCCTTTTTAAATAAATCTTATAAAAACGAAACAATAATGTCAATCTCTTGCTCAGTCCCTTAAGGCAGCAACAACAAACCTTCAGAGAGTATCTACGAGACAAACCTCTACTGTGACCACTAAGCTCAAAGTTCTACAATGAAGGGATCATATGATTATGGAGGTACCATACGGTCTTCACTGTCTGTGGCAGATTACAAAAGTGGCCAGAATAGTAATAGCGCTTTCTATCAAGAGTTGGAGTCTATTTTTATATCTCTTGAAACCTGAGCTGACTCTGTGTCTTGCTTTGGCCAAAAGACTGGCAAACATGAGTTTGTGCAAGCTCTGACACGAGGTATCATGAGGCCCCGAAGCTTCCACTCTTGCTACTCTTGGGAACTCGGCATCATGTGAATAAAATCAGGTCAGCCTTCTGGAGGGTATAAGACAAGTGGCCCAACTATCCCTGTGCCCCAGCCAAGGGAAGTCAACCAATAGACAAGAGCTTGAGGTCACTGACTGCCAGCTCACCGTGGTCATATAAGTGAGCTGTTGAGATCGGAAGAGCCACCCAGCTGAGCCCAATCTGCCAAGTCACAGAATTGTGAGCTAAATAATTAGTTGTTGCGTTAGGCTTCTAAGTTTCAGGGTAGTTTGTTATGCAGAAAAGCAAACAAAAACATGGTAGCTGCAGCACAGAACAGGTAAGAAGGGTTCGAAAATTATTTGCTGACTGATTAACCAATACCTAGTGAGGATTTCAATTTCTTCCACTCCCAAGTGAAATTCAAACAGGTGATCTATATGGATTTACATGGTCTCTATCTCTGCATATGAGATAATGAATAAGACTCAAAGGCCATGTGAGCAATAATTAGTATATTTGTACAATTTAAAATTAAAACTATTATTTAGCAATTTGTATTTTCAAATTAAATTTTAAAATCAATGTAAAATATGCATGAATGAAGTTTTCATAGTGCTTACTAAGGGTACTTAAGTTTATTCCATAAAAATGTATAAATATTGAGATAGTCATGTGTGTATGTGTCTGTCTAACTTGAGGAGACAATAAGGCTCAGAAATTGTGTAACTGTGTGCTTTATCCAGGCTGCCTGGACTTGAATTCTAGCTTATCTACTAGTTTTGTGTTTGGGGGAAATTTATTGTTATCTCACTTATTTATTGTTAAAATGGGAATAATAATAATTCTTCCAATCTCATAGAAATATGGTGAAGGTCAAGTAAATTTATATATATGTATATGTATTTGTATATGTACACACACTTCAAGTAGTGTCCTGACATATGGCAAATGCTGTATTGGTGTTGGCTATTACACATACATATTGTATATATATTGGTTATTAGGAATATTATTAGTGAGTGGGTATAGGACTAGAAGGTCAATCTCCTCCTTAAAAGGTATTTTCCTCAAGTTTTGTGCTTCCAAATTGAGGTACTTTCTATGACTTGTTCTATTTTTCTGTTGCTCAATATTAAAGCCATCAATCATGTAAAACTATTTACATTTAAAGATTAATATGAAATACATTAAAATTTTGCTTTCTCATATATATTAGCGATATTTAAATGCTAAATAGCCATAGGTAGCTAAGGACTACTATACTGGACAACACAAATATAGAGCATTCTCATCACTGAAGAAACTTCTATTGAATGTTGTCCTAAATAGGTACCAAGGATATTTCTGAATTCCAAACAACTTAGTTTGTTTAAAATTAAATAAGGTAACTAACTTTATTTCCAAACAAGGAAACACTAGAATTAACTTTTCTTAAAGGCAAACTGGGATCAAGAATTTAATCAGAGTCAAATCCAAGGTGATTTTGACTTGGATATGGTATCAGAGTGGGATCACTGTTTTTTCTGGAATGAGCCCTTTTACATTTTACACCTTGACTTTTATGTAGAAGAGTCAAATATTTATAAATACACCTAACAGAAAATACAACATCTGATGGCAAAAATTTTAGCTGATATTTTTGAAACACATAGGCTAGGTGCTGAATGCCATTATCTCATATGACTTCCACAACAAACACATGAGCTAGGGGCCACTATCACAGCTGTATTTTTTTAGTGAAGAACCCGAGACTTGAAAATACTTAAGATCTCAAGATTAATAAGTGGAAGATCTGGGATTCAAACCAAAGTCTGTTTAACTCCAAAGTCTGGGTACCCTCCAACTGGGTATTTGACTCAGCTGGTTGACCAAAGTATAGATTTGGCTCCACTGAAGTCCATTCAACCTTACTCTTAAAAATGAACATAACAATATTCCTTTTTCCTAAAAGCTGTCTCTCAATAGAATGGAGAATCAGGAAAGAATATGGAATAGATTGGTAGAGGTAAACTCTCATTATGAAAAATATGTAAGTATACCTATATATAATGTCAAGAGGGCAACTTCAAACAGAATAACAACTCTGAATACCTGGGGAAAAACAGTCTCTTCTTCTCCAAGTAATCATTCAGCCCTCTTTGGATATCCTCGAATAGCATGTTAGCTTCTTGAAGCTTCTCCGCCATCTGTGGCTGGTCTGCTGCCACCAGAACCCTACTGTCTTTCACCTAGGTTCCATCAAAAAAGGTGAGATTCATCATGGAGGTTCTCAGATTCTGAGATGGTCATTGTAATGAGTGTGCGAGCAGCTATCAACTAAGGATACCCTTGCCCAACCCATAAGGGTGTATGCTCCTCTAACATGACGCCATTCCTCTGGCCATGGCTGAATGGCCTGGAGTTGGGCAACTGAAACCAACTTAGTCAATTATATTTTAATTCCTGGGATTTGGAAATTCAGACCATGACATTCTATACTAGTCTGAGCTGGTTCTTTGAACATAGGGCCTTTGCAGCTGTGTAAGGGTCATCTACTCTTTGACCAAATGGCCTGTCTGCAGAGAGACTAGCTGGCATGGAAAGAGCACATCATGAGTTCGGAGAGGTTTTTGTACTCTAGATCCATTCTTTGTGAGACCTGGCTGTACTTTCTGCCCTTGGGTTCCATGACATCTCCATTGGGTCTTTTTGTTTGAAATATCTTCTTTAGGTTACTGCTACTTACAACCAAAGATTGTTAATTAATATAGAGTGGAAGGTAGCAGATATCGTCAAAATGGTTCCATTGGCTGGGCAATATAAATTCTCACTTATCTCATTCCTACAAACTCCCAGGACCCAAGATAAATTTGTCCCAGGATAAATTCTCTTGAGATAAATTTATCCCAGGATAAATTCTCTTGAGATAAATTTATCCCAGGATAAATTCTCTTGAGATAAATTCTTTGTTCGTACACCCCAACTGGATCACATGACTTCAAAAAGGAAAATGATACAGGCTCTTACTAGATGTTCCTGCCTGCCTTGAACACCCAGTGAGCTCATTCTTCAAGGCTTGTTTTCAATGTCACACCCTGTGTAGTATTTTCTAGATGATCCCAGGCAACTAAATCACTCTTCTGTGCTCTAAGAACTGTTTGCAGGTACTTGCAGGTATTATAATTTGTAGATATCTCAAGCTGTCTCCTCACAAGACAGTGGCAGAAATGAAGGCAGAAATCACATTCTAGTCATCCAAGTATTTTCTGACTTACATGGTCATTACATGTGCAAAATACACATTTGTTAAATGAGTAACTGTGGATATTACTTGAATTCTAAAAGGATTCTCAATCTAGAGATGTTTTATTACATTATCATGTGACAAAGTTTACCTTGTTAGGAATGAGAGCGGAAGTGTATACTGCTAAGAGTTACCTATACAGAGAGAGGATATAGAAGGACTCCACTTTATTTTACATATTTCTATGTCTGGATTTTTCATAACAAGAACTTTTGAAATGATAAGCAATATATAAAAATACTGAACTTGCAAAACTGATTAAGCTTATACGTTTCAAGGGACATAGTTACAATGCACAATAAGAAACATATGTACAGCCTCCTGTGTTCCCACCAGCAAGAAGCTGGTAGGTGACCACTTACTGCTTGGGACATGAGGGATTTCCAGTAACTATCGACAATGGCGAATTTCCGGCCCTCTTCTGGCATCTGGGCTACAATGTCTTCTGAACTGAAGATTGGCTCCAGGTACAGCCAAGTCACTTGACATTTCAACCAGGCATCCAAAATATCCTGCACTCGAAGTAGCTTTTCTTCCCACTTCTGCAAATTAAGTATTTTGTACCTGAATCATTAACCTGCTACGCTGCATCAGGCCCACTGATTGAACAAATGGATTAATTCATTCGTTTATTCACTCATTCCCATGGTCACTCTTCTAGGTAATGTGGAAAGAGCAATGAATGAAACAAACGAGTCCTTGTCCTCAGGGAGTCCACATTCTAGTGAACTAACAGCGACAATAATAGTACTGCTAATGCTTACTCCACGATAAGTGACGGTCTGAGTGCTTTATGTATTTGGAATAATTAATTTTATTCAGTGGAATTATGGGGGTGATAATATCATAAATCTCACTTTATAGATATAGAAATTGAGATACCATAATTCAGATAACTTGTCCAAAGTCACACAACTAACACAAGGTAGAGCCAAAATTTGAACCCAGGCAGTTTGGCTTCTGAATCCACGACCTCGGCTATGCCACTTCATAAGCACTGAGCAAAGGGGGCCAAATACCTCTCTTCCTATAGTTCTAGAGCCCCTAAGATGGCTATATACTACTTTCCACATGTATTTTTATCCAGTGCATTCAAATAATGTAATTTTCTTTTTGGCAGACTGCTGCAAAGACTCAGCACCCCACACGCATGCTTGGATGGTTACTGCTTCAGTCTTGTGTTATTTTTTTCCTAATCAGAAGAGAGTTTGTTGATTAAACTCGAAAAAACATTCGCTCCTCTGAGAAACCCAGAGACAATGAGACATGGGAAAACACTTTGTTTCCTCTTACCCGGCACTCTGCTTCTATTGGTTTGATGAACGCAGAGCCACACATGGTCTGGGTCTTTATCACGTGGTCGTCAAGTAGCAGTTGAATGTCATCAACTGCACACAAGATGTTTGTATCCTGTAAATAAAGATGCCCTGTCCATCAGAGACACGAGACCCCCACTTTTCATGCTGATTCCCAAAGGTCTGACAGCTCCGCCCTTTACCCCAGTGGGACAGGAATCTATGTCTGCAAGGGATAGAATTTCTATTTTCCTCCTTGAAAATGTTCGTAAAGACATTTTTGCCTCTGCAGAAGTCAAATATGATCTAAGCCTAGAAAGGCAACTAGTATCTGTGGGTGGGAGAAGACATATGCCCTCTTCCCTGTATCCCTGCTTCTCTGTCCATTGCTTTTCTGGTTCTCCTTCAGGTCCAGTTGGCCACTAAGATGACTAGCTAAGCCTAGACCCATGGCTCCTATGTGTGGAGGTATGTCAGGGCTCTGCAGTAAATTCAGCAAATAATCAAGGTTATATAAAAATAAATAACCTTCCTCCCGCTGGCTCAACTACAGTTCTTATCCAAGGGAAACCAAAGCATTGTGACTGTTGCAAATAAAGAGGGAAAGAAGTCACAAAAGGAGAATAAGCAGCCTGGTAAAGGGGGCTGGCTAGGGGAACCTAGAATGTTTTAGTCTGGTCTCACTGCACATCAGAAAAACCGGGCATGCCTAGATGCCCAGGCATTCTGGGGGTGGAGCAATCATGAAGAATTAACTGAGATAATTATAAAGATTTCCAGGTGATTCGACTGTGCAGCCAAGGTTAAGAAGTGTGGCCTTAAGAGCTGAAGATCTGTCGTGCCCTGGTGGAGTAGGGGTGGGCACAGTACACAGACATCCCACGGTCCCCAGTTCTCGTCCCAGGGCCGGTGGGAACAACCAAGATGAACAACTGAACAGTATATATAAAACACTTCCTCCTCCTCTCTCCTCCTGCCTGCCTGCCTCTGCTCACCTTTATTCCTGCCTGAACCTTCCTTTAAAAAAAAAAACACAAAAAGATCTGATGATCCTTTGAATGTGAGTTTCAGACTGTTCACTCTGTTAAAAAAAAAAAAAGAGAGAGACAACGGGCCCAAAATGGAGTCACTTATGCTAAACTGCATGTCACCTGAGACTTGACACCAAACTTAATTATAGTTTCACATTCTCTCAGGAATGTAATCTTAAACCAGTCAATCTGCATCACCTGATTAGCACTAATGAGAAAATCTACTGGGTAGGTAGACGCCTGACAAAGGTGAGGTTGCCACAACCAGTCTGTCTTTCACTAGTACGTCTGCCTCATTTGACTCCCCTCTACCTATAAAAGTCATTTAGTACAGCTCGTCAGAACGCCTTTCTATCTGCTAGAAGGAATGCTGCTGCCTGATTCATGTCTCATCAAATAAAGAAAAAAATCTTTAAAATGTATCCATTTGAATTTACCTCCATGACTTATAGCTCACATAGGCAGTATCCCCTTCGATCCAGGGCTCATCCCAAGAACAAGCCAGACCCTATAACAACAGGTGCTTTATGCACCTCTAAACAAACACACTATGAACTCGCACATTTTCTACAAGCACCAGTGAAAAGGAAGCCGTCTACACCCTTGTTATTCATTCGTGCTCCATAGATCACAGCTTCATTATTATCCGGGAGCCTGTTGGAATTGCAGAATCTCAAGCCCCACCCCAGATCTGCTGAGTCAGACCTATTACAAGATCCCCAAGGTTTCCTGAGCTTATTAACACTTAAGAAGCACTAAGCTTTGCAGAGGCCAGGACTGCTTCTGAGGGACCTGGGGGGGGGGTCCCTCCCCAGGGGATGGTTATTCGGGAGGCTTGCTCAGTTCCCTTGCACTGACTCAAAAGGCCTTTCTCCTTCGATATGGCATCCCCACCAGTGGTGGCTGGGAGGAAGGATGACGGGCAGAGGAAGGCCGATAACAGGAGGAAACAAATGAAATTAGAGTCAATATAATACTGTTAAAAACCTGAGTTGCTAAGAGACTAGATCTTAATTGTTCCCAACACACACACACACACACGCACACGCACACGCACGCACAACACACAACATAACACAAAGAAACAATAAATCTGTGACATGATAGAGGTGTTAGCTAGAGCTATGGCAGTAATCATATTTCAATATATAAATGTTTCAAATCAACATGCTGTTCACCTTAAACTTACACTGTGTTCTATGTTAGTTATGTCTTGATAAAAATGAATTAAAATAAAGATTATCAGGGACATTCTCCAGGAGCTCTGTAGCTATTCTGAATGATCCCCTCTGCAATCTCCTACGTAACACGTGGGCTCCACCAGGGACCAGACAATTAAGACTGCGACTCACAGTGTCCCTGTACTTCACCAAACTGAACGACATGTTAACCCAGTCCGACTTCATTCTCTCCAAATTCTTCTCCAGAGAATATTCCTTACTGGCGGCTGCACCAATGGGTTCCAGTCTAGAGAGAGATCATATCCACAGCAACATTAACAGGAGGCAGAGAAAATACATCAAAAGAAGTTCAGCTGTGCCTGCAGGGAAATTTTTAAACGTGCATTTTCACAAAAGGCTTGCTACCTTACTTGAAGATGTACCAGCCCTCTCCATGGTTCTGCAGGGATTTCACCTCGGCACTCATGACTTCTGGGGCTGTGTTCTGGGCTGAGTTGTATCCCTGAAAAACCATGTGTTGAAGTCCTAACCCACAGTATTTCAGAAAGCGAGGTTCCCTGCCAGGAGACAGGCTCTTTCAAGAGGTAGCTAAAATTAGGTCCTTAGGGTGGGTCCTAATCCAATGTGACTGGCATCCTGATGAGATCAGGGGCTGAGGACACAGGGGCATGAACAGAGGGAAGAGCCTGTGAAGATACAGGGAGAAGGCAGCCATCTGCAAACCAAGAAGGTCTTAGAAGAAACCAACCAAGCCAACACTTGATTAGGACTCCGATCCAAAATTGTGAGAAAACAAGTTTCTGGTGTTGAAATCTCCCAGTCTGTGTGTTCATTAAAACAGGATGGGGAGTCTGTTGTCGCACGCTGGGGAAGCTGTTCAAGGCATTACAGAAATTTCAGCAGCAACCTCAGCCTCTACCCACTAGATGCGAGGAGACACCCCTCAACTCCCAAACCCCTAACTTCTGTCCCCACTCTTCGCCAGCTATGGCAATAAACAATGTCTCCAGATATCACCAAATGTCCTCTGGGTGGAGAAAACCATACCTAGGTGAGAACCATTGTTTTAAGACTATTAAAACAAGATCTATTTACATGTTCCTTTACTCTCTGTCAATAAACTGATTTCATATTCAGATCTTAGAACTTCTACTCATGTATCATTTATGTGATTGCTTTTGCTCTCCCCCTTTTAAAAACACCTGCCTACCCATCTTTAACCACTTTGCTCCATAAAAAGGAGGAGGGAGGGAGAGAAGGGGAAGACAAATTCCTTTCTTCTTGTTTCCACATGGAAATCTGGGTCCTAAATGTAGGTGTGGTCAAAGAATTGGGAAGAAAGTCTCTGGGAAAGAAGAGGGATTATTCTCTCTGCCTCCCTACTCATCTTCCGTAGAACCTAGGCCGTAGGAGAGACCGTCTGGTCTTTACTAACAGGTAAAGACTGAAACTGAAGTAATGTGTCCAAAACCCCACACACAGCCAGGGAGAGCCAGAACCCGGTCTAGACAGACACCAGATCTTCTGACTCCTAATCTGGTGTTACTTTCCCTCCACTAAGTGCCTTCTCCCTTCTCTTTGTAAGAGGCAGCAACAGAGTTGTTCACACTAGGTCAGCCAAACAGGGTCCACCAAACAGAGCTGAGAACCCTTGTGCAGGGAAGTAAAGAAGGCACAGACAATGCCGAGCAATGATGGATCAAGGCCTCAGCAGCATGGTCAGCATCCCAAATGCAGCCTTCTTGGGAGATGACTAAGATGAGTGTTCATCAAAGGAATAATTAATAAAAGCAGGTGACAAACCTGGTGAGCATGCGACAAGGAGTCTCAAAGCCTAGCCTCCCGTGCTGGTGGGTGGTATGTCCATGACTAAGTCACTTGACAGACCTCGGGTCTCCATCAGCCCAGATCAGGGGGTGTGGGCATAATTAAATAAGATAAAATGCTCACAATTTGCCTTATGACTTATAATTATGCAAGTAATCGCAACGAGGAAGGAGTTACAACAGTTGGAGAGTCTATGAAGCTGACCTCATCCAAATGTGCTAGAGAAGCTGGAGGCTATGGGCTGTGATCAGTCTGTATGAACTCGGGGATGGCGGGAATACGAGGACCGTCAGGCCCCACTAACAGTAGTGACCCAGCACCTGGGTGGTAAAGCAGTTCCGATTGCCTGCTTTGTCTTACCACCCGCACGGGAACTCACCTAGCTACTATCATGCTTCTCGTTTTACAAATAAGGAGGCTGAAGCACACAGATGTAAACAGGCTAAGGTCACACACTTCTGGATCTGTCAGAGCTGCACTTCAGGGTGGAAAATGGCAGTCGCTATGTTCACGTCTCTTAGATGGGTTTACTTTTTAGGTAGCAGAGGGTGAGGGTTAAAGCTCTGAAATCAGTCTGGGCTCAAGACTTGTTTCTTTCAGCTACTGGCTGTGACCTCTGACTAGTTACTTCACCTGGTTAATCAATTTGTTTCCTCATCTCTAAAACGCAAGTCTCCTTAGCTAGTATTGAGATCAGTTCCCACAGCAGAGAGGCCTCACCCAAGCTGTCCAGAGCCAGCTTTTCTCAATACGTGTCACCTTAGTATGTGGAGCTAAAGGTTAATGAGACCCGCAGCTGTTACTCTGACCAAAGGAACTTAGATAAGGAGTCATCTCCAGAAACAACTTTTTATCAGAAAAACCTATCTTAAAAAAGGGCAAAAATCGACAGGAAAGGTCTTTCCATATAAAGTCGTCCTCTCATGTGAGGATCCCTCCTCTCTCGTTGACAACCCCAGTTGCCTTTCCCATGCTCCTCACAGGATGTAAGTCTTTGGTCGGTCTCATTTACCTTCAAACTGACAGCCATGTAAATTCTCCACACATGTGCCACTGAACTTGGTGCTCTTCCTACGACTCTGCTCTGATGCTAACTTGTTTATTTGTCCAGTCCATGAAGAACCTCAGAGCGATGGGGGAATTTTGCCCGTGCCCTAACACCAGCACTGTAGGTTACTGGGATAGATGTAAGTTAGTGTCTATAAAATGTTTGGTGTAGCATGACTGGTCAACAGCTAGCGTTTCTTGGGAATATCTTATTGGGGCAAAATAAGGCCCTTTCATAAAATAACCCATATCTCAAAGCAATACACATATCTTTAGGCCTGCTCCTTACAGAGGGACAGTATGGTGGTATCCGGGACATGCAGGTGGCAGAGAGATTCGGGGGCCTAGAATCACCTCAGATTAGACTTCTTCTGCCACAGAAGGGGGACGGGCTCTCCAACCTAGGTTTACAGCCACCTGGAGCAGCACTGTCCATTTCAGACAGGATGGAAGTCACATGTGTCATTTTAAAGTCTTTTGTAGAAGATTTTTTAAAAGTAAAAGGAAATAGGTGAAATTAACTATTTTATTGAACTCAGTCTATCCAGTATCTTATCATTTCAACATAAAATCAATGTTAAACGCTTTCAGATCCTTTAGTTTTTTCCTCCATAATGAGTCTTTGAAAACCAGTCTGCGTCTTAACACTTCCTGCACATTGAGTCCAGAATCGCTACCTTTCAAGGGCCACAGTGCCACATGGGGCTGGTGGTTCCTGAACTGGACAGAGCTGACCTGGCGGACTGGTTACAACACAGATTGCAGGGTCCACACTCAGAACTTGGGGTTCAACATATGGAGGAGGCAAGAACGTATGTTTTCTACCAAGTTTCCAGGTGGTGCTGATGCAGCTGGTAGGGGCCACATTCTGAGAACCACACACGCTGAATTAGACCTGAACTCAACTGCCTAAGGCGATCTCTGGTCCAGAAACACATCTCTCCATCCAACCCCAAAGGAAGTATAGGAAAACAAATAGGGTGCAGAGAATCTCTGGTCCTAAAAAGAACATTTTATATAATACCAATTTTCACACATAAACTCCAGGGGCATTTGGAGGAGAGCAAGTGAAGAGCTCTTTCATTCGACCACTTATGGAATTTTTGAGTTCAGAAAGCTCCTGTTGCTCGCTGCTTGTTTATTTAAAAGGAAACTGAAACCAGGAAGGTTAAATGGTTTTGCCCGAAGTCACTAAGAGTTGGGCTTGGAAATAGAGTTCAAAGGACTTCTTTTTTTTTTTTTTAATTTCCCTTTGAAATAAAATCTCTGACTCAATTTTCTTGTCATAATTCATCAATTCTGCAGCTAGAAAGGAAAACTTCACCAGTCACGAGTCAGTCAAAGTGGCAATTACTAAAAACTCTTAAATGTCTAGTCATCTCATGTGAGAACCTTCTGAAGTTGTGGGGAAGGAGCCTTACTTATCCATGAATTTGCCGAATCCAAATTCCAGCATATTGGAGAGGCAGGTCATTTCCATGGGTTTTATTTCATAGCCAACAATCTCACTGATCTGCAAAGAAAAGAGGAAAACAACTTCTATCATCCAAGCTAGAGCAGCCCAGTAGACTCCATGATGATGGAATGTTTTGTATCTGTGCTGTCCTGCACCGCAGTCACCAGTCACACTGCAACTGTTGAGTCCTGAAAATGTGGTGAGTGCAACTGAGGAACTGATTTTAATGTTTTAATTTTAATCAGTTTTAATCACTGCCTGCAGCTAATGGATATGGAATTGGACAGTGCAAGTCGCAGTATTTCAGAGGCAGCCCATGGCTCATGGTGCGTTCTGCCTGGTTTCCTGGGGTCTGCTCTCCCATCGGCTCTGGGTGTGGTGCATGGTGGAGAGCTCTTGGGAAGCTGGGACCCTCTCTGGTCTGTGTGGGGCTCCCCGGGCCTCCTGGAGAGACTGGTCCATGACAAAAGCTGGTGTTTGCAGAATAATATTAAAAGTAAATGTTGGTAATAATAGGAGATGAGCAATAATAATGAATACATGGGACAGGCAGAAACTCAAATTTTGTGATCCGAGATGTGGGAAGAAGGGCTCCCATCACCCCCAATATCTTCCTTTCCATCCCAGTGTGCTAATGTCAGAAATAGCTTTTGTGGTACCCTTTCCTTTAGTGTAAACACTACCCAAGCGTTCCTCTTAAGTAGGAAAAAAAAATACCCTAGAATGGTCCAAAATGAAGTCTCTGGTGGTTTTTTGAACACTTTTCTTTGGAACCTAAGTATCTGGGTGGTTTGAGGGTTCAATGTGATCGAGGGGAGAATGGAGAACAGAAGGTGAATGACCTACTGCCTCGTTTTGTCTCTGTCCAGCCCTAGTAGGACTAAATGAAGGTCAGAGCTGGAAGGGACATGATGGTCATGTTTCATTTTGTCTTCTTTAGCCCTGCATCTCTGGTGTTTGATAATTGGTAGGTATCAATCAGCACTTATGGAGTAAATGCAGGCATGAACTGTCTAATTCCAATGGCTTCCCATCTGGGTTCTGAGGACACCTAGAAGCCACTAAGGTAATGGAAATAAAACCATTCATTGACTGAAAGTTTACAATGGAGTAGGCACTGTTGTAAGAGCTTTACGCACTTATTTCTTTCTCCTAACACAATGAGCAAAGTACTAATATATTTTATATATATAGATCCATAGATACATGGAAACTGAGACAAGAAATTTAGAATCTTGTCCAAGACCAACCAATCAAATGGTAGAACTGGGACCTGGATCCAGTTCTGATTCCAAAGTTCTTATCCATCTCACAGGTCTTCTATGTGACTTTTCAAGTTCCACACTTTCGACTCCAGAAAATACAATCTATATTATGATGCAAAGAAATAACATCCCTGGAGTTTGCAGTGCATGGTCTGCATATCTGTTCTTGGTGGCCCTGGGTTCTCGTTAATTCTCTAACACCCTCAAGGACTTGCTCAGAACACATTATCTACAGGACTAAATGACATAACTATGTCAAGCACTTGACATAAGGCTAGCCCGATGGAAAGATGCAAAGGCTTCTAGTTTTATTTTTTTTTAATTGCTTTTGCTAATTGTAAAGATTTAGCAAGGCATCTTTTTCCAATTCTAAGAGTCCAGAGTTACGCTGCACGATATGTAGCCTCTTGTAGCCACTGAAAACCTGAAATGTGACAAGTCCAAATTGAGATGTGATCTTTGCTTTTTAAGAATATAATTTAAAAGTAATAGTCATATTTATTATTTCTTTTGCTCACAATGCTCTATTCATTTAAGGGAGTGTTATAAGTATAAAAAAATCCACCACATTTCAATGGCTTTCTATGGAAAATGTAAGGTTAGATAACATATTAACATTTTTATATTGATTACCTATTGAAGTGTAGGAATTTTTGCTACATTTGGTTAAGTTAAATATACTTATAAAATGTATCTATTTATCATTTAAAAGCGTGGCTACTGGAAATATTAAAGCCACACATACAGCTCGTATTAAACTTCGATTGGGCAACACCATCCAGGGGACCCAGCTTTGATGCACATCAGTGTGGTCGCTTCCTCAGGTCAGTGTTACCTTGCTGCATGTTATTCCAAGCCACAGGAGAAACCCCTTTGCCACTATCAACTAAGTCTGTGTGGTCCACATGGGGACTAGCCTCTCCTGCATAAGTTCTGGTAGAGGGTCATCCATCACACAAGCCCAGAAGACCCACTTTGTATAGCCTTTCAAGCTACAGGGGTTGGGGGTTAGCCTTTGCAGCCCCTGCCAAAGCCAGACTCTGTGCAAATGGAGCTCCTTGGTTAGGCATTGGGACAGGGAATGGCTCCCCTAGCCTAGGGCTGACTCTGGGGTGGCCTGTGGTGTGACCTCGAATGCAGACAGGAAGAGAGTCTGAGTAAGGGGCAGCCCTGAAAGTGACCTGTGTCTCACCCACTGCGGGGTTCCTTACCCTGGAGCCACCTTCCTGGGCTGTGCTCCTCCCTACGGCTCAGTGCCCCCTCCTGTCCACTCTGGTCCTCTGAATTGGCATTTCTTGCCCCCTTTTACCCAACCATGCTGAGTCAAACAGACCTAGGCTCAATTCCTTCCACACCACTCACTAGCCACTTTACTTTAAATCTCTAAGCTTTGTTTTCTTTCCTGTAAAGCAGAGATCCTAACAGTCTATTTCAAAAGGCTGCTGGGAGGATGGAAAAAAAGAATCTGCATAAAGCAAGTAATGCAGTGCCCAGAACATACTTGGTTCTCAACATATATTTTTTTTTAGCGACTGTTATTGTCATTTTCTCCAAATGGGTCTACAATGGCCTATAAATGAGAATTCTGAGTGCTGGAACAGTTGGGGCTTTTAAAGTGTCCACATATGAGAGTAACATCATCATAGCGGAAACGCAGGTGGAAGAGGTCGGCTTCCTGGGCTCCCTGGTGATGTGTAAGTTCCTTTGATGAGGACATTTTCAACAGTGCCATCTCGTAGTGGGAACTAGTGCCACCAGTTGTCCACCAGCCCACCCTCCAGATGGGTCAGAGTTCTAGTCAGAGCAAGTCCAAAGGGAGAGGCACCCTGTGATGCCAGGCGAGGGCAGCTGCCCCATGCAGGTCTCTCTGCTGGGACAAGTCAAGACCAGAAGTCTCCTCAGATGACTGCTCGTCTGCCTTTCTTTACACGGCTGAGGTCTTGCACTTCAAAGTTTTCTGGAAAATTTAAAGCAGCCGCTCTCTATAGAAAAATCCTTAATCTCTTCTGTATTGAGTTCTCTATCTTCCCAGAGAGATCAAACTACTCTTAGCCACTGTGCTCGGGCTCCAATTTCTAAAAGGTAGCGGGTGTGCTCTCGGATGCCTGTGCACAGTTTGGAGAACGAGATTCCAGGGCAAGGCAGCGAGGAATCTGCCCACAGAGCGCCACCTCCCCACAGAGAACTCCCTGTGAGAGGGCATTTCAAGGCCATCGCCAGCCCCTGAATGTGATGATTATAGAAACACAGTTAGTTTTCCTTTTTCTGCTTGGTGTTCACACCACACTTAGCACCCTCGCACTTGGCTACTTATAAAAATCCTAACCATTTTTACAGAGAATTTTTATTATTCTCATTTATAGATTCAAAGGACTAAAAGAGAAGTGCAAAAGTATTTCTGAACACAGCCTGTAGGCCAAGGGAACAGCACACCACAGTCAACCCAAGCAGGAGCCACTGGGCATTGTTTGGAGATCCCCCACCCTCCACCCCCATCCCTGCAAAGAGATACAGAAATAGACATAACTGTCTCTGTGTTTCTTAGGTCCAGAAACAAATCAAGGCCTTTCCCCCTATAATTCAACAGCTTATTACCCTTTTGACCCTGAGCAGACATCTGCTTAGGGAAGTGAACAAGAGGAGTATATGGCCACTGGCTGAAATGATAGCCACTGTTAGGGGCTCCCCAAAGAAAGGGGTCAGCCTGTTTATGCCGAGGCAGGCAGTTTACCCAACGTCCGGTCAGCTCCCTTTCTCCAGGAAGCTATCATCCCCTCCCCACCCTCTGGGCTTTCAATGGATTCTCATTGAGAAAGGAATATCCACCCACGGATGTTTCCTGCCTTCTGAAGGGATCCCAGGACTGGGGGTGGGCTGGTGGGGGCTGGGTGATAGGGACCTGCTGCCAGTGCCGATCTTTCATTCCTGGGTTGCAGGAAATGTTGAGGATAGGGAGGTACTGCTTGAACTTATCGATCTTCATTTTCACATTCTCTGCCAAGCGCCTGGGTGTGGGCAAATCAACTAAGGTCTTGGTCAATTTATATATTGTCCTCCACATATTCCCAGTTTCTTCTGCAATTTCCTGAGCATTCAGCAAGAAGAGGGGTCCTGAAATAGAAAACAAGGGGTGAGGGAAAGGTTGGAGCACCAGACAGTTATCAGCCATGTGTGTCTTTGATTCCCTGCATGTAGGCTTGTGCCTACAGTCTGGATATTGGGACCAGTACAAGCTTTGGAGTTGGGTCTGGGTCTGAAACTTCCACTTAGCCAGTGAAACCATGGGAAAGTCCTGAACTTTCTAGGCCTCAAAGTATCACCTATGATATAGGTCATAATGGGTACCTTGGAGGGTGACTGTGAAAATTAAGTGAGAGAAGGAAGTAAACTGGTTAACATAATGATGGGCCTATAATGCAAGGGCAGTGAGGGGATCAATTGCTAGTATTGGTTATAGATGTTTTTATAGAAGAACAGAAGTGTTCCATAAAATATGTGAAATAATAACAGGTAGGGAATATAGGCAAATGGAGGTGTGGGAATTCTCTGTACAGAACTTTTATGTAAATTAAACATTATTTAAAAAGATTTTAAAAACAGGACATTTCATTTTAAAATATGGTCCACAGAATTTCTTCTCTTTATGAGACACTTTTTATATTCATTGACTATGTCAAGCATTTCATGTTTTAAAATAATTAAATACTCACAATTCAGTTGTATAAATATTATTTACACTTACATAAGGTGAAACCAAAATTGGGAAGATAAGCCTGGAATTTGAATTCAGATCTAACTTCAAAAATCAAAATACTTCAACTGTACTTCCCACCACTGTCAGTTACAATGATTATGACTAAAATTAGCAGGAATGAAAGTGAGTAGGCAAACAGGCAGGAAGAGAGAGGAGGAAGCAGCATTTTATTTTAATTTACTATTCACACTGGTTATTTCCCCCGCAGACCCATACTCAAACCAGGGGTATGTGGCCTGCACTCTTTTGGAGGCAACTGACCTAACCACTACTATACCAGGTCACGCCTTTTTATGAGAATCTTTATGGAGAACCTTTAACAATCAAAACTTTCCATGCTGCAGTTTCCTTCCTCTTGGATAGTCTAAATTAGTATTAACTCTTGCATTATGATGTTGCCACTTTACTCAAAAATACTTTTCTTTCAGGTTGCTGAGACTACACATAGGTTCCTTAGTTTAACAGGCATTATCAATCCAAGATGTTTGTGGAGTGACCCAAAATGAAAGTCTTGAAAAAAGCAAGAAGACATGTGCGTGCCTGCTATGCACTGGGATCTTTCATAGGTGCTAGAATAGAAACGAAGCTTTCTAGTAAGAGAATAGTTTCTGCTCAGGAGGGTTGGGCTGAAACATCAGTGACTTTACCAGGAGAAGGAGTAAGTCAGGTAAGGCTAACAGTTCATTATTCTTACCCTTCAGTTATAAGACTGAGACACAAATTGACTTGCTCAGGTTCCTTGTAATCAAGCAGTTTATTTGTCATTTAATGATGTTTTGATCAGCGATCAACTGCAGCCATGACAGCAGTCCCAACAGGCCACACCAGACAGCCCAACGTGCGCAGGCTACATTGTCCAGGTTTGTTTAACTATATTCTATGACCTTGCACAATGAAGAAATCACCTAATGACAGTTTCTCAGGATGTATACCAACTGTTAAGTGACTGTCTCACTAACATGACTGTATTTCTCAGCCTGAAGCAATTTCTTCCAGGTGCTGACTGTCTGCAGGCAGCCTAGCTGACTAATGCCTACAACACAGGGAAGTACTTGGGAGAATTTTAAGACTTCAGAAACTGCTGTTTGGAAAGAAGCTATGCTTTCCTTTATCCACATGCCTTGGTAGGTTCTCACATCGTAATGGTGGACACTCTGGAAGACTAACTCTGGACTTTAAGTATGAAACAGTACATAGTAATTTTTGTAGTCACTGTGTGGATGTAGTGATCAGCCTGTTTTCAAATATGAAGGTTGGAAGAAATGAAAGCTGAGGTCCTATCCAGCTCTGATATTCCAGAGCTGTAAGTCATTCCTTAAGGTTAGAAGTTTTCAACCCCATGAATGTAAATGAAAACAACTTCTAGGCAAAGAAGCAATATGAGTCCATGCATTTAACTGCATCTGTCTATTCCAATTCCCCGCTAAATGACCCAAGCTAGGTAATGAAGGGGAAACATGCCATCTCTACTGGAAACTAGAGAAGGTGCTATCTAAATATGAGCTATTGGGAGCAATTTCTTAAGCTATTGCAGCAGTTTTCAAACTTTAGCTTGCATCGGCATGGTCAGGAGGACTTGTTACAACAGATTTCGGGGGGCCTCCTCTCAAAGCTTCTGTAGGTGAGGACTCAAGATCCTGCATTTCAAACATATTTCGGGTAATGCAAATGCTGCTCCGCCCTGGGACTCTACTTGGAAAACCAACTGCGAGGGAAAGGTGGAAGGGACAATCAGGAATTGCAAAACTCACTGCTTATAGATGGAGAGGGCATATAAGATGTAAAGAAAGTATGAGTACTTCCAAAGATGGCTTTTGACAAATACAGCTTGATCACATGGAAGAATACTCTACCTCCAAACATCAGAATTCACATTTTATTGCAAATAGTACATGTCCTAAGGTAGACCATATCCTAAGTAATAAAGTAAATGTTAATAAATTTGAAACAATTAAAATCATACAAAATGTATTTTGCAGTGTGCCCTGGTAGCTCAGATGTTAAGCCTTCACCTGGGGTGCAGTCCACATGCCACCCCAGGACACAGGTCACAGCTGGGGCTGGGAGGAACAACTAAAACGAACAACTAAATAAATAAAAAGCTTCCTCATCCTCTCCCTTTCTGCCTGCTGCCTGCCTGCCTTCATTTCGCTTTAATAAATCAATAAATAGAAGAAAACAAAAAATAAATGTTGTGGCTATAATGGAATTTTTTTAAGGAAAAGTGAAGACAGAAATGAAGGCATGTAGGCCGGCAGGCAGACAGGCAGAGAGAGAAGGAAGAAACGTTAATTTTATTTAGCTGTCCATCTGGTTGTTTTCCCCGACCTGGGTCTCAAACCTGGGTCCTTGGGATGTGCATCTGGTGGCCTTATTCACTAGGTCACCAGGGAATACCAACCATAGTGGATTAAATTAAAAATAGTAATAAGAATATAAGCAGAAAAATCTTGACACACTTGGAAATTAAACCACACATTTCTAAATAATCCGTAGGTCAAAGAGGAAATCTCAAAGAAAACTAGAAAATATTCTGAATTCAATGAGTTTTATGGGATGCAACTATAAGTGGGGGGAGATTTATAGCATTAGAAAAGGAGAAAATTTTCAAAATAATCACCCAAGTTTATATCTTAAGAAACCAGAAAAGAGTAAAGTAAGACCAAATCAGGTAGGAAAACTCAATGAAACTTTTCAATGGTACGTTGTTTCTTTGAAAAAGTAAAATTGATGTCTAAAAACCCAAATTACCAATATAAAAAATATGGGAGATCACAATTGATCCCTCAGACATCAAAAAGATAAGAAAATATTATAAAAAGCTCTATGCACCTAAATTATACCACTTAGAATAAAGAAAGAATTTTAAAATACACACTCCTCCAAAACTACTATTTTGGATAAAACAGACAACGCAGTCATACAACTAATGAAGAATAGTCCTTCCCTGGCACGCCCTGGTGGAATAGCAGTTGGGTCTACTGTCTCAGGCAGAGCAAAGTCCACAGCATCCCAAGGACCCAGGTTTTCATCCCAGGGCCAGGGAAACAACCAGGATGAATAGCTAAATAAAAATAAAATAAAATGCTTCTTCCTCCTTTCTCTTCCTGCCTATCTGTCCGATTGCCTACTCTCATTCATTCTTGCCTACACCTTTCCTTTAAAAAAAAAAAGCACCCCTTCCCCCAAAAGCACTCTAGTCTCAGGTGGTTTCTCTACCAAACATTAAAAGAAAAAAATAACAAGTGCATCCCCTGGTGGCTTAGTGGTTAAGTTCACTGGACATAGTCCACATATATCCCAAGGACCAGGGTTCGTGATATGGGTTGGTGGTGGGAAACAACCAGGATGAACAACTAAATAAAAATAAATTGCTTCTTTCTCTTCTCTCTTCCTGCCTGCTTGCTTGCTTTCATCCTCACCTATACCTTTTCTTTAAAAAAAAGGAAAAAATAACAAAATCTGTAAACTTGATTACTTTTGGAAGTACTAGTCAATACAGAAAGTGAATACAAAAATGGGTATGAAAATGATAAATAAGGTAAAATATTTTAATAGTATAGATATGATTAAGTACCCGGAAAAAAAAAATCAAAGCACCAAAAATATTATTCAAAACTGAAAATTATTTAAATAGGGGAGTTGAAGTATCACTGTAATAGCAAAAAAAAAAAAAAAAAAAAAGGAAATGGACAACAGACTTTTATAAAGCAAAGAATTTAAATGCCCAATAAACCTATAGCTTCAATTAAAGGGAAGAACAGTTTTAGAAATGAAAAAGAGAATGCCATTTTAAGCATTCAGTAAAAAAAGTTTTCAAAGCTATGATTTCCCAGGTTTGTTGAGGATATGAGGAATGGGTCTCTTAAAAACTGCTAAATAATAAATTAATAGGTATCTGATAGACAATAACAATAACAATTTTTTTTTAATCCTAACAATTTTCCTTACCTGTCCTTTGATCTCATCACTTCACCTTTAAGAATTCATACTAAGAAAACCACCAAGGTTGTAACCAAAAAAAATTGTCATCAAAGATGTGCAAACCCAGTAGTGTTTCAAATATGGATGTACTGGAAACAGGCTAAATGTTTAGCCCTAAGGCTTCAGATTTTGCCCTGTGCCATTCTTACACTCTCTTCCCAGGTGAGCTCATTCATGGCATTTACCTTTAATGCAGACATTCATTTTCTCGAATATAAATCCTACCCTCAAACCTATAAACCTGATTACTCAACTGTTAATATTTCTATTTGGCTGTTTGCAGACACCTCAAACTCAATGTAATTAATTGATGGTTTCATTCTCTCAACAAACGTGTCACTTCTCATGTTCAATGACAGTAATATCCACTATATCGCCTGAGCCAGCAACCTGGAAGACCCTTTAGGTTCTTCTCTCCCCTTTCTCGCTCTGTGTTCCAGGTCAGATCAAGCATTAACTCTGTTGACTCTCTAACCCACAGTCTAGAGTAAAAGACAGTTTACAGATATCTGACCTGTCTCAAAGCAGCACAGTAGTAGAACTGTCACCTTAACCTCCCACCATCTGCCTTTCCGGGTCCATACCCATCATTGACACTATTTTCCTAATTCTATGTTAGCCTGGCCTTAGTTCTGGCTCTTTGACCTCCACCTTCCCTCAGAACAACATGACTGTGGCAGCCTTTACCCAGGCTACCAGAATCTGATGGAAAGTCCGCCAGAATCTGAGGTCCACAGCTGATTTCAGAAAGGGCTGGCTGGATGTGCTCCATGCCCCCCACCCTGTCCCTGCAGAGTGAGACTGATGACAGCATACCATTCATCCACTCCTCAGACTTGATGCTGAACTCGTAGGTCGTCTCCCACAGCTGCTCATAAGGCACTTTGTTGGTCATCAAGGTGTGCAGAAGAGGGAAGCTACTCTTCTCCTTTTCCAACAGCTCTTCCTCCTTATTGATCAACTGCAAGGAAACAGGGATGCTATTTATTGGGTGGGTGATTCTCCTGAACCCTAGAAAACACCACGTCCAATTCCCTAGTGCTTTGAAAATCAGGTTGAGGAAGAGGCTCACTTATCTGAAGAACAAGAGAGGAAAATAGGTATGGGCTCATGCAGGAAGGTCCCTCTGCTATCTCTGAGTCTCTTGAGGGACAGGCAGCTGAAATCTAGCTAATCTATTTGGGTGAAGCACTAGGATAACTTCCAACTTGCTCCAAGTCTTTGTTCCCATGGCACCATGCCCATATCGTCATTTCATCATTTTCATAATTTTAGCTATTGACATGATGCTGACATGATTTGCCTGACAGGTAAGAACTTTAGCAGTTAAAGCCTTACAAGTTAACCTTCAGGAAAAGTTAATTCACTTCTTCAAGACTTCTCCCATTTTAAATAAATGAGGATAATGACAGTACCTATCCCAAAGGTTTGTTAAAGACCTTAAGTGATATATATATATATATTTTTGTGTATAAATATATATGTATATATAAAGCCCTTTGCACATAATAGTCAATATATATAAACAATTATTCTACTATAAGTTCTTCTGTGTACTCATGACGAACAAAAAAGCTGGTATAATAGGAGTATGGAAAAAAGTAGTAAAAGCACCACTGAAAGATTGGTCAGTCAATTCTATCCACTTGACAGAGAATGTCAGGAGAATCCAAAACTAAGGATTAGAACCAACAAAGTAGTACAGAATCCTAAGTCCCTCTCCCAGGACCTCAAACCTCAAATTCCACCAGCGCCTGGTCGAGGTTCTTTGAAATCTCATTAAGCTTTTCAACATTGTTCTTCATTTCTTCTGTAGTCATCACTTCACGTTTCCTAAAAGCTTCCAGCTCCTTGTTGTAGCCCTCCAGCCTTGACTCAAATTCTGAGCACCTGAAAGTAAAGGCAGCGACGTCTCATCTCGTGCATTTTCATGGCAACCGCACAGCTCCTGGGTATTCTGACCTGCACACAGAAGGTGATTATTGTGCTCTGTTTTCCTGTTCATTTCCTTCATACATTCTCTGTGGTCACCTGCTCTGTCTCCCATCCCCCTTCTGTTCTGTCTCCTCGGAGTAAAGACAGGAGCAAAAAGGGGGAAGAAGGGAAGGTGGCCGCCACCACCTTCCTCCTCCTGTGACTGTTTTTCCCCAAGGTCTAAAGGATTCAGAGACAGAGAACATAAGTCCTATTGTATAAGCCGGCCTCGTCTCAGATTTTTTTGTTTTGTAGTGATTTTAGACTCCGGCATGTTATAGAGAATATTCCTCACTGTAAAAATGGTCATTATTCATCCAGAGAGCACCTTCTATGTGCAAGTGCTATCTGAATTCCAGACACGATCTAGGACACTCTCCCTAAGACATCTTCCTTTCTTCTCCCAAAATGTCAAAGGGTTTCCCGTGACAAAGAGCAGCTCACATTCCTGAGATAGCCACCATGTATATTCTAGGCGGCTTCTAGGACATTGGAACCTACCACTGAGTGGGACAGAATGGGGGGAAAGCTGGTTCTCCCGTTCACACAGTGAGGTTGCAACTGGCCACCTCTGACAGCACTGAAATTCTTTTTGAGTTTCCAAAACCAGTACCCACATACCAAGAGAAACCTCTGATAAAAGCAGTATTGATTTCTTCCCACAGGGCAACGGTATATAAACCCAGGAATTACATTAAAATACTACTATTATTAGTGCTTTTAATTTCTTATAATTGCTTAGCACTTTATAGTTTCTGAAAAAGTACTGAAGTACTTTTATTTGTATATTTATGGACAAATATATTTTCATAGACCTGTATGACAGACATGTGTGTACAGATACATAAAAATACATGTCATCTAATAATACAGTCATTAATAAATAAATAGTAGGCCTTTGAGAAATTAGGTTAAGTGAAAATGAGTCCTATGTGTGGGAGCAGCTGGAGTCTAAGGAAAGCTAATGAAGGAATTGAGAGGACAGGCAGGTTAGAATTCTGGCAGCAAACAGAATTCACTCCCATGTCAAAAGAAATGGTAAAGAAGAACCCCCTACACAGGTGAGATGTGGGTAGGATGCGAGGCACCCAGAGATCTGGCCCAGAGGGAAGTCACTGTGACTCTTAGGGACGAGTTACACTGCTGGGATCCTATCGTCAGAGTCCCAGGCCAAGCCCAGATGGAGAGGGCAAGGAGCCCTCCAATCACTCTCCAACTCCAGAAGGCTCTTCAATGGCCAGAGGAACCAGAGGCTTCAGACTTCGGGGCACCAGCCAGTCAGGCACTGAAAGTGCTGACAAGGAGAGAAAGCACGGAGATGGAATTGGGGGCGGGGTAAATAATTAGCACCAAAGCCAAAAATGAGCCACGGGCTGTGAAACTCAGGCCAGGGAGTGTTTTCACAGAAGATGAGTGAGTGACTGAACAGCTAACGAATAAACATTGCTAAGCCTTCCTCACAGGTTTTTCTCAAGATTAATGCAAAAGTGGTGGACAAGGGTTTAAGGGTTCAGCAGAGAGGGGGCTGAGCCAAGGGCTTGGGGTTTCTCCAGTGAGACTTTTCTAGAATCAGTTTCCTCCTGAGCTTGCTGCTCTGAGCTTGGGAAACAGCAAACAGGATGAAGCCAGGAGCCTTCCCTCCAGAGAACCAGGGGTTCTTCTCTCACCACAAATAACAATTACCACCATTTCTCACAGAGCCACTCTCACTCTTAACTTCAAGCACTTCCAGTCTCTAAATACTCTCCCAGGGAAGTTCTAAATGTATGCTCACAAGATATCTCTGGTTTGGAGCTTAAGCATTTTTTATTTGTGTCCCCAAAGAAGACATTGTTCAAAGGACAAAGTAAACTGGCAGGTTTTGAGTGCCTACTATGTGCTGGGTGCCACCTGAGGGCAATCTCAGATCCCCTCATGTCCTTCAGCACAAGGATACCTCTCATGAGCTGGATGGTCTGAGATGGGCTCTATTAACCCACTTTCCAGATGAGAACACTGAGGCTCAAAAGGCTGAGGAAACTTGCTCCTGTTCGTCTAATCTATAAAAAATGGTTCTGCTTCCTGGTTAGGCATCAAGTCAGTTCCATGGAAGAGCCTATATGTAAGAGGAGGGGGTGGTGTCTGGGAACTTTTTGCTCAGTTTTTCTGTGAACCTAAAACTACTATAAAAAATAAAGTATATTAATTAAAGAAAGAAAATGACAAAGAGTTCCACCCATCAGGTTCTGGTCTGGGTTCTAGGGACAGTAACTATTTTAGGCAGAGGGAAGGAAAAAAATGCACACAGACATATTTTGTTACTGTTGTTTCTGGAAGGCAGACTTAGGCCCTGTTTAAAGGTGGCAGCTCAATTAAGTTCACACTTTAGCGTAAATGCTCATTCTCTACAGAAATCTGTGCTTCTCTTCACCTTTTTCTTTCTTGGGGAGTATTTGCAAGGACAGTGGGAATTTCATGTGTGAAGGGATGGTAACTGGTATAAATCTTCAATTCATAGTGTTACACACTGGGACGTGTGTGTGTGTTCGTGTGTGTGTGTGTTCACCACGTAAGTGGTACTCAGCCCACTTCATATGGCATTGTCTGATTTTTAAGTACGTCTATATTTTCTCTGTTACCAGATTAAAAGCTTTCTTTAGCAGTCACACACACAGAGCATAGTCTCTAGTAAAAATGCATAATAAATACTGGTGGAATTGACAAATTCATGAATACATGAATAAATGACTCTAGCCACATTAGCATTAAACAGGACCAGCTGCAAAACAGGCAATTTCTCGGCCTCCTACCATGTCTCTATTATCCCTGCCTTCATATCGCACAGATCTGTGGTCTCCAGTGTAAGGCTGACAGATAATTTTGCTATTATTATTACGAGGCCGTTATTACATGCCACTATTTTTGTTTTTTTAATCTCTGCACCGTCAAATTCCAATGTTCAAGGCAGGGAGGGAGGCATTGCAGGGGTAATGACAGTGAGGCAGGCTGAGAGAACACTCCTTGATGGGAGATAAGAAGAAATCCCTTCTCGCCAATTGTCTTCGGTCTTTGCCACAGCTATGAGGAAGTGGAGGGGCTCTAGAAAGAACTGGGAACATGCAGTATGTTTTGAAGCCCAGTAGCATTTCTAGAACCATCTCAGACTCTTCTGGTACCTTTTAATCAGGTCCATCTCTGCCTGATCCCTCTTCGACAGGAGCAGGTTTCTGCTGTTTTCAAAAACATCTTCAATCTGGTCTGGCCAGAGGAAGAGAGTGCTGTTCAATTTGATATCCTCATCTGCAAAACATACAAAGTCTGCTCCAGGTCACTGCTGAGCATGGGGGGAGTCAATTCAACAGAAAAGAGGTCAACAGAAGTAGGTGTCGGGGTGGCAATGAATGAATGGATGAGCCCGTTTTGAATGGATGATAGCCAGCCTTTATCTGGCACTTACCCAGGGCCAGGCTAGAAGGTAGATGATGTTGTCATCCTTTTTTTAATAGATGGGAAACAGAGAACTTAAACCAAGGGGTCAAGGTCACACTACTAGAAGACAGCAGAGTAGAATTCAAATCCAGGTCTAACCAACTCCAAACCCTGTGTTCTAACCACTATGCTGTATTGTTTTCTCAGTAGAGTCGAGACCTGGGTTAAAGTTCTTGCTCTACTCTTTATACAATTTCATCTCATCTGTGTCTCAGTTTCCCTTTTGGTTAAATGGTAATAAAAGTATCAATGCCAGATGTTCTGTCTTTAGACTCTGATTAATTACAATAAGTTACCTCTGTGCTCTGGGGGAATTTAGGAGGCAGAGACCACAGTGAGAAAGTCCAATGTGTAGGCACATGGCTGGGAGACAACTCCCTGAGGTGGTTGTTTAGGGGATCACTTTTCCCTCCATCCCCATCTTTCCTTCCCATGCCCTTCTCCCACACATTGGGAACACCAGTTATTTCCAGGTGGGAAAGAGCTCTGATATTTGACTTAAGGAGAGCAGATCAGCATTTTCTTCAGAACCATGTCCTCCAAAACTCCCACTTGACCCAATAAGGACCCATCCAAGAGACCCTGGTTACTTCTTTCCTTTTAAGATATGCAGGAGCATGAAGGCAAGTGTGCTGGCCCTGTCCAAGGTGGGCTTGTATTAAGATTATAGGTGGGTAGAGTCTGCCTGTTTATAATTAGGTTCTGAAGTTGGAAATGACTCTTCCAGGGACACCAGGCATGAGATGCCAAGACAAGTCCCTAGATATTTCTTCTTCTTGTCTAATGAGACTACTTTCTTGATTCAAATTCCAGAGGATAAGAATGTGGAATCGGTGCCTCTAACATCTGGGAATGCTTGTAAGTGGTTCTCCCGATACTGACATTTAACAGCAGAACTGCTAACTCTTCTCCCTCCACCTCATCCCTAAAAAGCTAAATGTGCATGTACATGGGACTAGGACTCACGGGGCAAATCTGCATAGTCCATCAGGAACTCCAGCCGTTCACTCGCATCTCTCAGTTGCCTCCTGAGTTTGAACACAGTGATATCGCTGGATTTCTTTAAGAATTCTATGAGGGACACCAGCTCCTCAGTGTTGGCAGGAATCTCACTGACTTTGTCTGCAATGTTGCTGTATTGATTACAAATGCTACAGGAAAGAAAGTCATCATGATCATCGAATGTAACTTGCTTGTAAGAGCCACTATAATCCCTATTTGGAGAACAGAGGTTTCCAAACCGCTTCTCTCTCCACGTCCTTGCTGGAAACTCCACACTTCAGGATGAGAATGATAGTAATGATAATAACATCTGACCTGCATTCAGCCTCGATTATGTGCTATGGTGTCTAGACTGGTTATTAGAATGGTTTCTAATCACTTCACACATCTTAATTCGTTTCATCCTCACAACAATTCCAAGAGGCAGGGACTGGGATTACCTACGTTTTATAATGTAAGAAAATGAGGCTGAGTAACTGTCTCCAAACCAATGTGATGCAGAGCTGTCAGAGCCAGGATGTGAGCCTGATTTAACTGGCTCCCAAGCTCATACTCTTAACAAATAAATATACCACACTCCCTGCCAGGAATAGAATCCAGATTTTGTGAAACAATAATACCTTCACCACCATCAACAGTAACTCAGATTTTATTTTGTGATCGCTCCTCTTAACCGCATACCAGTTCCTCCTGTGCTGCAGGCAACTCCTGGCGGCAGAGAGATTTATGTTCAGCTATCAGGACCACGAGATCTAAATGCTCGTGTCGCCTTGAACGCGTGACTACGACAGCAAATGTTATGAGCGGGGTTACCTGAAGATGCTTGAATTTATACAAATGCTAATGGCTGACAGCTCAGCATTTAAACTAATTGGAAGTCAGTGATCTGCAATACATCCAGGCCGGGCACTGAGTTGTCCTCAACACACATTAGCAATACAAATTATCAAACTTTAGTTGTTCTTAATTGGTCATTACATGTTGGTAGTCATACATTACAGATGAAAAACAACCCTCGCAATATTTTCAGTTCTCAGTATTCCTTCTAAATGTATGGACCCCTGCATAATAAAGCAAATTTTATCTGCCTGAAGAGAAAATGGTTAAGACATCTTTTCAGGAACACCTTAGTGGAGCAGCTGTTAAGTCAATCACCCCTGAAGGATGTAGGCCACACGGTTTGAGTCTCGGGTCCGGGTGGGAACAATCAGAGAGAACAACTAAATGGAAATAAAATTAAAATGTTTCTTCCTCCTCTCTTGTCCTGCCTGCCTGCCTACTCACCTTCGATTCCTTCTTGCACCTTTCCTTTAAAAAAATAAATCTTTCCAATAATGCAGGGATTATATTTGTATTTTCAACTGGATATTTTTATCAGCTTGGTCTACCGAAGCAAGATGGCTTAAACAACAGAAATGTGTTCTCTCACAGTTCTGGAGGCTCTTCCTGGCTTCTTGCTTTGTCCTCGTGTGGTAGAAAGGGGGAGAACTCTGGTGCCTCTTCTTATAAGGGCATCAGCCCTATCAGATAAGGGTCCCATCCTTATCTCATTTAACCTGATTGCCTCCTTATAGGCTGTCTTCAAATACAGTCACATGGAGGGCTAGTGCTTTCTATAGACTGAATGGTTACCCCCCAAATTCCTACGCTGAACCCTAATACTCCGTGTGATGATATGTGGAGGTGGTGCCTTTGGGAGGTAATTAAGTCCTGACGGTAGAGCTCTTGTGAATGATCTGTGCCCTTTAGAAAAAGGCCGATGGTCATCTATGAACGAGGAAGCAGGCTCTCCACCGACACAAATCTGCCAGCACCTTGATCCAGGACTTTCCAGATCGTGACAATAAATTCCTTTTGTTTATAAGCCACTCATCCTATGATGTTGCTACAGTAGAGCAGACTGAGGCAGGGTTCATCATATGATTTGGTGGGCACAGCAGGTAGGGTCATGTGATTGAGTACTGGTCGGTGGGAAAGCGGAAGCCATGGCGTGTATCACGTTCAGGTACAGCTCTTACAACTGCCCTTGCCTCTTCCTCCAAGCCATGTCCTCCTTTCAGCTGTCTGCAGATGCTAACACTTAGACATGATGAAGTCTAGCACTAGCATGACTTTTCAAGCTACGAGCTGAAGAATGTAAAGTCAACATCTGCTTGAGTTTCTGAACGTACATAGTAGCTCTCCCACACCAATCTAGAGCTCCCCTGAGCACTAAATCATACCCTACAGTGTTCAGGCATGGATCTATTTGTTACAACATGTAGCTCATCCTAAATAAACCAGGTAGATTCTCTCAGTCAGACAGACATCTTTCTGATGAGGATCCATTCTTCTTCCCTCTTACATGTGACTACTGGCTATCAGTTTCTGGGAGGGCTCAACTACAAGATCCTCTAAAAAGTCCTGAATATGGGTTGACAATATCAGAAATCTGACTACCAAAACAGCTTAGCAATAGCTAGGCATAAGCAGGGGACAGGAAATAGTGCCTTCCATATGATGATACCAATCTAGATGTAAAAGGTCAGGGCTCTTCAGCACAGGCTCTGTTATCTGGTATAGAGGAGGGCATAAGGGATGGTTAAAAAATCTTGCATTGGCTTGTGGCCTCTCTCTATCTTATTGTCATTATTTGGATAAGATTTCTCATCCTGAGGTAAACAGGCAGTTGGACTGAAAGAATAATGTCTGTCTCTACTCAGGGCATTGCTTTTCTGGTCCCTACTTCAGGTGGTTGTAGCAACTTTAGACCAGTGTGCCTGCGGGTTAGATGGAGAACATGTCCACGCTCCACCAGAACACTCCAAGGTGCCCCCTGACTTCATACACATAGCACCCCATTCTAGGGCACAATTAATCACTGGAAACAGGATGCGCCCTAGTCCACAATTACAGGACAGTGAAGTGGCAAGGACAGGATTTGGGGGTCACGAGACTGCAATTCAATCTCACCTACTTGAGAAAGCTAGTTTTTCTTAGTGGTCTTCACTTCCTCCTCCATTCAGTAGGGGTATCTGTTTTACCTCCTTCATGGGGGTGTTACTGTTTTTAAGACAGAAGCAAACTTCAGAACTCAGACACCAGCCGAGAGTTTCTACATCCTTAGAAATCCCTGGGTTTTTAATGGGACACTTGTCTTCATTTATATGAAAAAGGGCTAAGTATCCATTCATCTTGATAATGAATGTACCATGGTACCATGTTGCCTTGAGTGAACAGGAATAAATAGATTGTTGCTTAGGAAGATGGCTATGCTGTTCACACTTTTCAGAGGACGTACCCTAACCTTTAACTCTGAGTCCCAAATCCTTAGTCTATAGGCAAAGAAATGGAAGCTCTTAGAGGCAAAGACAGGGAACTAAATAAAGCTCTTAAATGCAAAGTCTTGCATTCGAAACCAAGTCTTCTGGCCCAGGAATCCCACCATTTTCATCATTCAGTGAGAAAGCTGAGTGTGGCAGGAGAGAACAAGAGCTGTGGGGCTGAAATAGGTCTGGTTAAGCTCTGAACGCGCCACTTGCTACCCTCTTAAAGTCTGTTTCTCTGTCAACCTAATGGACAGGATACCGAACCACCTCTTAGGAGTGTTGTGATGATTCGGTTAGATCTACAATGTTTAGAATGCTTGCACAGTGCCTGGACTATAAAATGTTGAAAAAAATGGTAGTTATTACCATTAATTTGATGATGAGTTTCTGGTAACGTATTCTATCAACCTTAAAATATTATAAAATGTGAAAGTTATATATCTACAATTACATTCATATGTACAGAGTAATACAATATAAAAATAATATTGATAGTGGTGATTATTACTAAATCATCTTAGTCTACAGTCTAAAGCACTCTAAGGAAGAGAGCTAGAACAACACGGATCAACCATTCTGCAACATTCAGAGGCGTAGCGATTGCTGGCCTAGCCTCTTAGCATCCACTCCTCCTTCTGATAAAAAAGAAATCTAAATCTTCTTGAGGAAACTGATCTCCCTCTTTTCGTTCACAGAGTCGAGGTCCAGCTGATATCTACCCAGAAATAGGAACACCCCCGAGACCTAAGTCACGCGCTTGGCCATGGAGTCTGGTTCAGTGTTTTACAAACGACCCAGGGTAGACCAGTGTCACAGGGGCCAGGACTTTTGTGAGGCAGTTGGAAAAAGAGAAACCTTTTTTCTCATGTGGATGAGCTCCTGGGAAGATGGAGCTTGGAGTTGGTGAGACCAGCAAACCAGAGAGACCTGTCAGAGAACAGAGCCGACATCGAAGAGAGATTACATCCTATATCGCAGGGTTCAGGGCCTGAAGCCAGCAACTCCTGAGTTTTTCAACACAGGAGCCCCAGATTCCCTTTTCTACTTTAGCCAGTGAGTTGGGGCTTCTCCTTTACAACCAGAAACATTTCCACTAAAATACAGTCAGGGTTAAGGCAGGCACGGTATTGAGTACAAGACTGAAGGGCACTACTTCTCGCTACTTTTCCATCTGCCCATTTTGTGCCAAACATTGCTGCTATTTCTCTGCAGGCAACATCCCTACCTGGTATTGGTGTCCCGGTTAACATCCACTTGGTGTTGAATCAGACGGTCTTTAAGGTTCTGGGCTCGCTCACAGAGATCATAGTTTAGGGTCATGGCATCGAGGCAGAACATGGCCAATGGCACTGTGATGTGCATGGATGCAATTTCATTTCTCCGCTTTTTTATACTATTGATCCTCTGTGGAAAGGAGCACAGTCGACAGCCCAATTTGCCTTTAGTCTTTATGCAACTGCCCCCCAGTCTCACCCCGGCCTATCTATTCCTATAATGAGCACCGTAGGTGTACGGATGACATTTACAACACTGACTACTCATTGGGTATCTGCAACACGTCACCAAGATGGGAATGTCAAGTGGCATCTCCTACCGTCACAAAATCCTCAATTTCATGATGTTCTTTCAGGAATGCAGTAATGTCTTGCTCCGCCATGTTATCCAAAAAGTCATCATATTTTTTGTATACATTTAAGTATCTTCCATATTGAAGTGGATAAGTTCAAACATAAAAATAAAGGTCACTGAATCACAGTAGTCAGATATCATAAAATGAGCTCAAACAAGGAAAGAGAAATATAATATGGCCAAAGGTCCTGTTCACTGGGAATTCAGAACTTTGGCTTCAAATTCCCATTCTGCCACTTCCTAGCTATATGAACTTAGACAGGATATTTCTTTTCTCAAGATCAGTGTCTTTAGTTTTAAGTGGCAGTGATAGCATTTCATTAGGATTATTGCTAATTTAACTGTAAAAATGTATAAAGCAATTAATACCTTGCCTGACATAGAGTGAATGTGCAATAAACATTAGTTTCTATCCCTCTTTCCAGCTCTAAATTTCTTGTCTAAAGTTTAAGATGAAAACTTGAAGCTAATGAACTTAAAACTGAATGGATAAAATTAAACTTCATTCTATTATAAAATCAGGCAAAAATGGCTGAACAGATTTCCCCCAAATAGGAAGATGTATTTGGGATGCCATGACTTAAAATTAATTTGAGTTCCAATAAAGGCGATATGGGTGCACTCTTGTGGCTCAAGCAGCTAAGGTGAGAAAGCACAGACCATGAAAAGCCCAAGGTCCTAGGCTTGAGACCCAGGCTGGAGGGAAAACAAATAAATAAACAATAAAAATAAAAGTGATATGGAGTAGGCAGAAATAACTTTGTGGAGTCTACTGGTAGACTTCCAAGAGTTGGCCAACATTTCAAATATTCTGAAGCTGAAATACAAAGAAAAGTTCATTGACCATCAGTCCAAAAAGACTAAATATCTTTGTAAGACTCCATTACATAGTGAATAGTAGTTTCAAATAGATGTCCCCAAGTCACATTCAAGGGGCCAGAGCTTCCAAATATGAGACCATGGGACCCCATTTGCAGTCTTTCTCAACTGGGGATGTTTTTGCCCCCAGAGGAACACTAAGCCTTGTCTGGGGACATTTTTGGTTGTCATGGTTCGGGGAGGATTCTGCTGGTATCCAAAAGGTAGAAGCCAAGGAATGATGCTAAAAACATGCTATCAGGCATAAGACAGCTCCCCACAATATAGAATGTTCTGGTCTAAAATGTCAATAGAGATGCAGTTAATAAACCCTGGGTGAGGGTGACCAGATATCCTGGTTTGCCTAGGACAGTCCAGGTTTACAACTGCTGTTCCATGGTCATTTTTGACAACAACTCCTTCGCTCTCAAAGTGTCTCAATTTGGAAGCTGTACGATAGGCTCACTCTAAACTGCCTGCTCATCGGAGCAGCTATGAGATATTCTAGAGTGTGATGAATAGGCAGCGTTCAGATCATATGTCTTCACATCCTTTTCTTTCATTCTTAAGTCCAAAAACACAAACTTTGAGTCAAAGTTGGTCTAAACTGATTACATCCTTACAGGATATTTATGTGAATATGCATAGTTTTCAGCACAGAAATCTGAATGTGTTTAATGAAGGGGTCTGCCCCAGACCCTGATAAACTTGCAGAGAACATAGGCTTTATGATCCTTTTCTAAAATCCAGAAATGTCTTAATGCCAAAATCCATCCGGCCCCACAGATTTCAGCTAATAGAGGCAGAGTTGTAACTGAATCTGAATTCTGGCTCTCCAATTTATTTGCTGTGTAGTACTGGGACACTTACTGCTTCTTCACCCATGAAACGAGGATAAGCAGTAATACCTACGTAAGTTAGGTACTGGCTATTCTTATTATGCATTGTTGCAGGTATGTGGGAACCAGGATTGTTTATTTGATGACAGTTAAGAACTCAAAAACCAGTGCCCCAAAGGTCAAGTTACAACTAAATCAACTTACTTGCAGGGCCCAACTTGATTTTTCTGAAATACTTCGAAAGCTTGATTCACCAGATCAGAAACGAGTTTTTCTCCAGGGTCAATGGTGGCAAGAATCAGATCATATCCCTTCAATTCTGGGAACAGGGCAGATTCCACCTAAAGAGGAGAAAGCATTTTTGGATGTTGCAGGCCATCTACAAGACCCAAGGGAGAGATGGCACCAGCCACGTCTCCAGAGACACAGCTGCATCTTGACTTGACTTCTTCTAGGACTGTGCTGCAATCATTGCTGTTCCCTTCACCTCTGCGCTCTCTCTGCTCCCTCTTATTTGATGACTCATCCTTCCATTCCCTGCTGCTTTCAAGTCTCAAGTCCTTAGAGAGTCCCCTGGGGTTCTCGAAGGGTGTGAATTTTCCAACTTAAAGCTCACATTCTGAATTTCCCCACTTGGCAACCATCCCAATTGTATGAATGTGCAGTGAGCTGGTCTAGATGTGTCATAGAATATAAATTCTATGAGGGCCCTGGATCCTTCTGATTTCTTCACTATTGTAAAGGATCTAACAAGAACTTGGCACACAGCAAGGGCTCAATAAATACTGTGTGAGGGATAGAAGAGATGAAATCCTGTCATCTGAATCAATATGGATGGATCTAGGGGGAGTTATGCTAAGTGAAACAAGTCAAAAGAAGAAAGATAGATACCAGGTGACCTCACTCATAAGTGGAACATGAATAGACAAAACAAAGGAGCAGATGAAACAAAACCAACCCTTGGACACTTGCAATAGAACTGAGGTGACCAACAGGGAATGGGGAGCAAATGGCGTTGGAGTCCACTGGATAATGAAGAACACTTGGTGATGTCATAAAGGGCAAGGTGTGTTGACATATATCTGAGGACTGGGGAAACTGCACATGTGGGGAACCTACACATATTAGTTTAATGTGTAGAATAAGTTGCTACAATAAAAAAATTGTGCGAGGGAATGAATATAGTTCTGCTTCTTCCTCCTTCGCAACTATTCACTTTTTCTTCCTAATGGAAATCTGCTAGAGACATGGGTTCTCATACTTTTTTTCTTTACTTGGTGGCTTAAAAGAAAATGAATTCATTATCTTTCAGTTCTGGAGATCAAAAGTTCAAAATTATCTTAGAGGCGAATACCAAGGTCTCAGCAGAGCTCTGTCCCTTTTGGAGACTTCAGAGGGAACCTTTTTCTTTCCATTTACAGGTTTCCAGCTTATTCTTACATTCCTTGGTTCATGGCCTCTTCTTCCGACAGCACCATTCCAGCTTCTGCTTTTTATGTTACCCCTGCTCTCAGTCTGATACTTCTGTTCCCCTTTTATACTTGTAACACACTGGATCCATCTAAAGGATCCAGGACAATCTTCCCATTTCAGGATAATCTTTCCCATTTAATCACATCTAAAAAGTTTTGTTTGCCTCAAAGGTAACAAATTCACAACTCTGGAGACAAGGCCGTGGACATCCTCGAGGGTGAGAGGGAGCTCGTTCTCTCTACTGTAGCTAGAATTCTCTCTTACTCTTCTAGGCTTCAGAGAGATTTTTAAGGGTTTCTGACTACCTGTGGGACTTTAGAAGCTGCATGTTCAGAGTTTAGGTGGACACATGCATTTTTCATACCCACAAAAACTGTAGACGACTGCCATCACCACACTTCCTCACTCCTAGCTGAGGATCCCTTTTCCACGGGTTCTCATTCTGACTGTGACCTTAGATAAGCCACTTCTTTTTGGACTTTTGTTTTCTTGACTGTAAGAAAAAGGAGACATACATGAGTCTCTATTCTAAACTCATGAGAAAGATAGTTATAGCATGATGATGATGAGGCACAAACAGCATCTTTTCCGAGATTTCAAACTCTTCAACTTAATGGCGCGCGTGCGCATGTACCTCCCTCTCTCTCTCTCTCTCTCTCTCTCTCTCTCTGTGTGTGTGTGTGTGTGTGTGTGTTCTCATTTGCATGACTCATGCACCCTGCAAAGTCCCTGCTGGGGACTCACTGCCTTCCACTGCCCTGTCTGCTAAGACAGTTTTCGTCTCAGAGGGTATTACTGGTTATACGAGTAAGACGCCATTGATGGGAATTCCTCAGTTTAGAAAGGGGGGAAAATTGCAAACCATCTGTGTCCTGCGTCTTCGAACAATCCATAGGGCTTTAAGCAAGTGGAGGAAAAGCTTCTCTGCTCCAGCCATCCAGGGATTAAAAGCAAGACGGAAGAAATGGTTTAGGACGGCACAACTGAGGCACCCGGTCTCAGGCGTCTGGGACAATGGGAAGAAGTCTTTAAATAAAAGAGGAAGCAGTGCCTCTATGTGCCCTCACACACGGCCGGTTGTCTGATGCCCGGCGGAGCCTGGGCACTGAGCTAAAGCGCCCTTCCTAGGTGATCGCAGAAACGTTCCGCTTCTCTCGCTGGGTCTCTGCGGTTTTGCCGTCGCCCTCCACACCCACGCTTGCACAACTTCTGCTCGACTTTGGCATTTCCCCGCCACTTTGAGGGAGAAAACGCTTCCAGCAGGAGAGAGACTGGCAGGGCAGCCCCTCCCCTGGTAAAACGTACAGTTGCTCTGATAATAAAAAAATGCGTCAAGTAGAAATGACTTTTGGATGGTGGCAGGCATACACTAGACGCAAGAAGGTAATGCTGACTTACATTATGTGGCACTTTGTTTTGGAAAACTAATTTTATTCGGTTTTGTTTTCTGTATACCTCTTACGCACTTCATTTCAGTTGGTATTACAGCAGCCGGGCTTTTTTTTTTTTTTTTTTTTTTTTTTTTCTAAGACAAGTATTTTCTAATATTTACTTTGGTTTTCTTTAGTTATTTTCTCATAAGTATGCTTTCATTTTGGCCTTAAGTGTATTTTTAAAAAATATGCTGACCACCCCCCACCCCACCCAATTTAAAAGTTTAGCCATAAATAAGGCAGAACTGGTGGGGGCTGGGACCAGTGTCCCAGGGCTGTCCTTAGAGAATGTTCTTCTTAACTAGTCGACCTAAGGGATTCTTCTTTTCACTTTCTACTACGTGGCCAGAAATAAAAGCGGTCAAATGGCTGCAGCAGCACCAGTCCTCCGGGCATCTCTACATGGAGATCTCTGGGCCGGAGCAGCTTTTTCTCAGTCTAATAGAGGCCTTGCTTTCAACCCACTGAGTCGATGCCCAGCACCTGCAGGTTGTGACAGATGCGGGAGCCTGAGCTCTCCCGGCCTTGGAGCTGCAAACATCGCTGACAAGCAGCAGTGAAGGAGAACTTCAGTCTGTGATTCAGCTGTCCCCCAGCCCCACACTTACCCTTCTAAATTACAGGGACTCCTCATTCATTTCCTTCCTAGGGACACTGACTGTAGGAGAGCCACCCACTATTCCTCCTCCATCAATGTACCCAGTCTCTTGTTATCTGGGCTTGGTTCTGAGTTCCCTGGTAAATTCAACTAGAGGACTTGGTTTCACCTGCTTCCCTGCAAACCCCAACTCTAGTATTAAGCTCTTAGCACCCTGGTAAGTCCAGGAGTGCAAAGAGATGACCATCCAAGCACCACATATAATGCATGGGGGAGGGAAGAGGGGAGGAGAGGAGCGGGGAGAGAGAAGAGGGGACAGAGCTCACTTCATAGGTCCCTTCCCCATATCAGACTAGACACCAGCCCTTTTGGCACAGTGACCAACCAGGGGAAAACAGAAGGGTGCAAAAAAGTCACTCATGTGGGGGATCCTGCCACTTTCAGTAAAGTGTGCTAAAAAGTGTGTGGAATCTGATAGCCATGCTGCCTCAGAAAGAAACTGGAAAAGATTTGGTTCAAGAAGGGAAGCTTTTCTCTCTCCCCTAGAAGCTGAGACTAGTTAAGCAGACATATGGAACTTCAAGAACTAAATCACTTTTATGATTCTTAGCAAATCCACGACAATTGCTCCATTGTGAATTATTAACCATTATGTACACAGATCTATCTTTTGAAGTTCACATCATGGTGGGGACTCTACTGTCCAAGTAACTCAATGTCCTTGTTCACAGTTCTGGGAGGCATAGACATTTCTTTATGTCCCAAATCTTTCTGGGGTGAAAGGGGGTACACTCAGCTTTGTCTTTCTCACCAACTGTATCTTGTACAATGGTCATTTTAAATATATTTTATTTGATAAGCAAATAAAAATATAAATGAATGGTTAAGTAAATACTATACCTTGGGGATCCCCTTAGAGTTCTTAATAATTTCCAAGAAAGAGTTGTGTATTAAGTCCCAGCAGTCATCAAAAGATGGCTTAAATTCAATAATAGGCTCATTGACTTCAAGTTTGATCATTATCAGCTGAGGCATAAAGAAATCCATCTCCTGATAGGGCTCCTCGAAATCATTCCCATCCTTTAGGAGACATAAGAGATGGCACCTGTTTTAAAATGGGGCCTTCCCAAATCAAGGGAGTGAATATCACCTCTCAGAGCACTTCTTGGGCACCAAAAAAAAAAAAAAAAACGGAAATGAAGGGTACCACACGTTATTCACATTTAAAATAAGGGCTAGATGAGGCCGAGCTCACCCTGAGCTCATCCTCCCCCTTTCCCAAAGTTTACTTTGCTTGGAAATTCTTAGATCCTAATTTTTAAATCCTTCCCATTCTTCAAAATTCAGCTCAAAATCCTTTTGTCTGGCCAATGTTCGCGTTCCCCAGCGATACGTTCTCTCTTCCACTTCTGAAATACCATTTTTCCACTTTGGGCTATTCTGCCTTTAGCTGTACATGCAAGGCTCTAGAATATACACACATCTTCTCTACTCTTACCTTAGAGGTGAAACCTCTGTCAGAACCATCTATTGCTTCCAGAACATCTAACATAGGACCTCAGCACATATTAGGTGGGCGATAATTTGTTGATGGACTCCAAAAGTGTAAACAGTTATTGGTATGCCTCAGAGTTGCTAGTGACATACCTTCCATTTTAGACACTCAAGGTGTCATTTTGAGAAATAGTGATGAGATATTTCTAATTTCTTAAACAAGCTGGTAAGACAAGATACCTTTCAGAAACTACCGTGCCTAATGAAACTGGCATAGGAAGATGTAAAGTACTTGTCCAAGTGACAATTTAGAGATTTCTAGTATTAATTGATAAACTTTTGTTGAATAGCTACTATATATTAACTTCTCCTTCCTCAGACAGATGAAAAAATTTACTTCTCCCTTTCTGCAGCAGGTTAAGCGTGAGATTTGTTCCCACATCTGAATTTCTTTAGCAAAATAGATGCTTACAATGCCATCTAAAGGTTGGCTCTTTTTAGTGTGCTAGCCTTACAGTCTTAATTCAGCAGCACTGATTTCTATATATTTTTTCCCACAAAAGGTCAATTATTCCTCTTTACTTCTTTTGGGAAAAATGGTTAGAATTTAATCTTTTGCAATCAGGCAATATAAAATTACTAGTGTTCTTTTTTAAGGTAAAATGTACACATAAGACAGCACCCAAAAGACTATCCCTTGATCTCTGAGCTCTCTAAATTTAGGAGACAATGATGCTTTGAAAACTAGAACTTAGTGCTTTTGGGGTGTTTATTTCAACTTCACTGCAGTAGTTTCATTAAGAGAGTTTTAATTAGGTCTCCCAAAAGTCCTTTTTTGTTAAGAGATGACCCTTTCAAAAGAGAAAGAACAAGTCAACATACATCATAGAATACTGGTCCTCTCTGGGTTGATTCTCCTCGAAAGGACCTACTGATAATCCCTTCCATACCTTGTGCATCATGAAAAAGGAAACAAGGTCCTCAATAGACTTAATGACCAGCTCCCTGAGCTGGAGTGACATGAAGGATGCAACCGAAGCAAAATATTCCTCGATGCTACGAGAAGAATCGTAGTCGCTCTTGGGGGCAAAATGGACCCACTTCACCTTCCGTGAAACAAAAAGCTGGGCACAGGCGGGGATCCACCTGCAGAGACAGGAAGGCATTCAATTAGGAAGCTTTCTGGGCACTGAGAAGTCTTCTCAGCTGTCTCCCCACTCGAGGCGGATGGCTCATCTTCCACAGGGTAGCTTTGAAAATTGGTATTTTGATGTCCCTGACCTTCCACAGCCCCTTTCCTGGGAAGAAAGCAGTAAGGAAAAACTACTCTCCCACTCACAGTACTCAAGTGGAAAGTGGAGACTGGTGGCATGTCCCTCTGCAAGAGTCTAGTTTATTCATTATAATCAGAGATTGGGGTGAAGGAGCACAAGGAACTGGAATTTTCTGTTTATGCCTGGCCTCTGCCTCAGACTTTACAAAGGAGAGAAGGAAGGGGAAAAAAGGAAAGAAATCTTGGCAGGACAAACTCCAGGGTGGTGGTGGTTGCCAAGCCATTGAGTGTAGAAATTAGGTAAAACTAAGCAGAAATGGATGCCTCCGTGTTCCTTTCCTCCTTCCCCCAATTTCTAATTCCCAGGGGGAACCACTGACTGTTTCCTCCTATCACAGCCTGCTGGTTGCTGGCAGCTGGAGTTGTCTACACTGTAAAGTTAATGATTATGATACGTGCTGAGCAGCTATGATGTACCAGCCATGCAGATACATAACTTCTGATAATAAAAACCCCACGGTAGGTATTGTCATCACCTGTTATAGCAGGGGATTTCTCCGGCTCCGGGCATACTCCTGCAAGCATGTGAAAAGACCTGGGAACTGTCTGAAGCTCCCTCCCCTGGGAACTCCGTGCCTTTTCTCAGGGTCACCTGAATACCAGTGGTTCAAACACACTGTCCAGTAGCCCAGCAAAGCCAGAAGGGTTCCAGAAGCGGGGATGGGAGTGCTACCCTCAACAAGGAGTGGTGATGAGTGAGTTTCAAAAAGGCGGAGGGAGCAGGGGAGTGAGGGTGGAAGAGCCTACGGGAGGCGTCTCAAGGCAGTCGGGGGGGCTGGGACGTGGAAGGAAGAGCACGGAACAGTTGTCCCCGGGAAGGCAGCACACTTTGTGCCCAGCCCTCCCCCAGGTTGGAAACCAGTGTTCACTTAGGGAGTTCTCAGTGTTTCTGACACCGTTAACATGGCCCCATCCTGAGGTCAGACACTGACTTGTTGAGAAGAATCCGGCGGGCTTCCATGCAGTGCCTCTGGATCACGTCCCAGTATTCGTGAGGCTGCAGAGGCAACTTTCCTGCCAGCAGTTCCGCTGTTCGAATAAACCTGAAGTCTCTAAATCTGCCAAAAGAGATGGAGAAACTTCCTCAGCTGAGAAGACACTGAATAACAAATCTGTAGGACAGGGTCAAAGGCGTATGCTCTCACTTTCCTGAGAGCAGATGTCAACAGATTGATACTACAGCTGAGACATCTGCGGGTGGAGGAGGGAGGACAAGCCACAGAACTCTTGCAAAGAGTAGATAACTGAATCATTCAATGAGTGTCTGCTGTGTCTTCCTAAGTGCCCTGCTCCAAACAACCCACCCGGGGGACATGGTTTGGGCACCACCTGGTATCTGGCTAGCTGCCAACTGGGTTACCAAAGGGACAAACCAAAGTTATTTACCACAGTAAAGACACAGAGTCCAGGGTTAGGCAGGTACCATCTTCTTGACTGTGAGGCCCACCCAACCCTCAAATGTGACCTCAGGGCAGCTACTCACAACAACCTGGAGGACGGCTGAGCCTCAAAAGCCCTAGAGACCAATCTCTTTCCCTTTAATCCCAGACCACATTCTCAGTCCTCTATCTCCTTCCTCCGTGAAAGGAAAGAAAAGCCAGCCGGCAAAAAGAAATGAGTTTTCCCTAAGAGCAAAAGACTTCAGATTTTAAAATCTAAAGGAGTGGTGATGAGTGATGTGTTCTGTGGAGTAGCAGTTAAGTCAGCCACCTCTGGAGCAGCACAGCCCAGATCAAGGACCTGGGTTCAAGTCCCAGGTCCAGAGGGGAGCAACCAATGTGAACAGCTAAATAAAAATAAAATTCAAAATTATTTCTCCCTCCTCTCTCTTCCTGCCTGCTTGCTCGCCTTTATTCCTGCCTGTACCTTTCCTTTAAAAAAATAACAACCTAAGATCAAGTCACCTCTCTGCTAAAGTGACTTCCCATTTGGGAGTAAAAGCCACAGTCTTTATGGGGGAGAGGGGCACAAGACCTGATGCAGACTGGCCTCCTCTCATGCTCCTTGTCCTCCCCGAACCTCTCTGTGCTCCCCTGCCACCCTCCCCCTACTCGCTTTGCTCCAGGCACCTCCTTACGGTTCCCGAAATGCCCCGGGCCTACAGCTACCTGCTGGCTCCTTAGAACAGGCTGTTCCTGCTGCTGGGAACCTGGTCTCCCCAGCATCTCAGGGCTTAGTTCCGTTACCTGCATCTTGGATGTGCCCTTCACAGAAAAGGCTTCTGAGACTGTGTGTATGGTTGTGCCCTGCCCGAAGTGCCAAGGTGAATGGCAAGCACCACACTGCACCCCTGAGTGAGATGAAGACCATCCCAGGGTGCAGCGAGTGTGTGGGGGAGGTTTTCTGGACTCAGATCACATGCTACCTGGGCCTGCAGACATCCCCCTTCAAACCACTCTCCCTTGTCTCGTTACCCTAGTTCAAATTCTGCCCAGAGCACCCATCACCCTGTAGACCATGTAATTTATTATCTGCTGCGTTTGTCTGTCTTCCCCTGAATGTCACACAAACTGCTGTATTTATTCACTGCCTGCAAACAATGCCCGGAACGTTCCAGAACCTGGCCATCAGCCACCACTACCAGTAAACACACGAGTGAGTGAAGAACATATGAAAGTCTTACCGGTGGTTTGGAAGTGAGATTCAGAGAAGCCTCTGAGGCCCCATACAGATTTACTTCTATCTCCTATACTTTTTTTTTTTAAGTATACATTAGATCTGATGTCGAAATTAGATTCTCAAGTCAAAATGTGACTGTTACTTGCCGTTTATAAGGCACAATCAGTATACATTGTTACTTTTAAGTTCACTTAAACTTTGTGTATGTCTTCTCCACAAGACCAATTCACACGGAATTTATTCAAACCAGTGGATTCTTTCCCAGGTCTACAGTACCATTTTCTCTTATCTTTTTAATTAATTTTCACTTTTTTCTAGCTTTATTGAGATATTCCGGACATGTAATGTATTTAAGGTTCAGGTACACAGTGTGATGATTTGATACCTGCATATATTGGGAAATGATTACAACAAGGTTAGTTAACACCTCCATCCCCTCACATGATTGCTTTTTTTTTTTTTTAAAGTATTTCATTGAGGTAATTTTGTTTTACAAATTAAAATAAACTCTTAAGTGTAAGTTCCCTATATGTGTAGGTTCCCCATTCCTCAGATGTATGTTAACACGCCCTGCCCTCCATCAAATCACCAAGTGTCTTCACCATTGTCTACTGGGCTCTGCCACCATGTTCCCCCATCAACCTGCCCCCATCCCATTCCCTATTGGTAACTCCAGTTCCCAGGTAATCCCAAATCCCAGTTTTGTTTCACCTGCTCCTTGTTTTGTCTATTCACATCTCATGACCACATGAATGAGGTCATCTGGTGTCTATCTTAATTCTTTTGACTTATTTCACTTAGCATCACCCCCTCTAGATCCATCCACATTCATTCAAAAGGCAGGATTTCATCTCTTCTAAGAGCTGTGTAGTATTCCATTGCATATATGTACCACATCTTTATCCATCCATGTCAGGTGCTAAGGTAGTTTCCAGTTCTTAGCTATTGTGATAGGGTTGCAAGAAACATGGAGGTATATAAATCCTTGCAAATTAGTGTTTTTTTATTTTGGGGGTAAAAACTCAGAAGTGGGATGGTGGGATCATGTGGGATTTCCATCTTCAACTTTTTGATGAAACTTCATACTGTTTTCCACAGGGGTGGCACCAATTTGCAATGTCACCAACAGTGTAAAAGAGTTCTCTTTTTTCCACTTCATTGCCAACATTTGTTTTCCATACTTTTAGATAACAGCCAATCTCTCAGGTGTTAGGTGATATCTCATTGCTGTTTTGAATTGCATTTTCTTGATAGTCAGCAAGTAGGAACATCTTTTTATACTCCTGTTGGGTATCTGTATATCCTCTTTGGAAAAATGTCTCTCCAATTCCTCTTTCCACTTTTTGATTGGATTGCCTGTTTTTCTGTTATTGAGTTTTATGAGTTCTTTGTATATTTAGATATTAATCCCTTGACAGAAATGTGAAATGCAAATATCTTCTCCCAGTTAGTAGGTTGTCTTTTGGTTTTGGTGATGTTTTCTCTTGCTGTAAAGAAGATTTTTAACTTGATATAGTCCCACATGTTTTTATTTTTGTTTCCCTTGATGCTGGAGTTGAGTTCCCAAAGACATCTCTAAGGCTGATGTCCTGGAACGTCTTTCCTGTGCTGTCTTCCAAGAATTTTATGTTTTTTGGTCTTATGTCCAAGTCTCCAGTCTATATTGAGTTATTTTTTGTGAATGGTGTTAGAGAGTGGTCTAGCTTCATTCTTTTGCATGTGGCTGTCCAGTTTTCCCAAGACTATTCATTGAAAGGACTTCCTTTCTCCATCGCATGCTTTTGGCTCCTTTGTTGTAGAGTAACTGTATGTGAGCGGGTCAGTTTCTGGTGACTCAATTCTATTCCACCGATCTGTGCCTCTCTTATTATTCCAGTCCCATACTGTTTAGCTTACTATCACTTTGTATTATAGCTCAACATCTGAGAGTGTAATTCCTGCAGATTCATTCTTTTTTCTCATAATTGCTAGGGTTATTCAAGGTCTTTTGTTGTTCCATACAAATTTTAAGATTTTTTGTTCTATTTCCTGGAAATAAGCTCAAGGGATTTTAATAGGGATTGCATTAAATCTGTATACTGCTTTTGATGATGTTGATTCTTCCCAACCATGAGCCCCCTGCTTTCCATCTCTTTGTATCCTTCTCTATTTCTTTTAAATAGGACTTGTAGTTTCCATTGTACAGGTCTTTTGTTTCCTTTGTTAAGTATATTCCAAGATATTTGGTTCCATGTACTCATATTTTAAATGGTGTGGTTTTCTTGATTTCATTTTCTTCTAGTGTGTTGTTTGTATATAAGAATGTGGATTTTTGTGCATTGATTTTTTTGTCATTTTAACATATTCGTTGATTAGTTCTTGTAGCTTTTGACAGTTTTTAGGGTTTTCTCTTTATGTACATATATATCTACATCCATCTATCTATACATATATAATCGTGTCATCTGCAAATGAGTTTTACTTCCTCCTTTCCAATGGATTTCTTTTATTTCTTTTTCATGCCTATTTGCTCTAAGACCTCCAGTATGATGTTAAAAAAAAGCATGGACAGCCTTGTCTTGTTACTGACTTTAGAGGAAATACTTTCAATTTTTTACCATTAACTATGATGTTGGCTGTGGGTTTGATGTATATGGCCTTTATTATGTTGAGGTGTATGTAACTTAATGTAAGGCATTTTTTTTTTTTTTTATCATAAGTGGGTGTTAGATTTTGTCAAAGCTTTCTCTGTGTCTATTGATATGATCATGTGGGGTTTTCCTTGCTCTTGTTGATGTTATGTTTTACATTAATAGATTTATGTACGCTGAATCATCCTTGCATCCCTGGGATAAACCCCACTTGGTCATGATGGATGATCCTTTTGATGCATTGTTGGATTCGATTTGCTAATATTTTGTTAAAAATTTTTGCATCTGTGTTCATTAGAGATATCAGTCTGTAATTTTCTTTCTTGGTGATGTTTCTACCAGCTTTTGATAATAGTGTGATATTAGTCTCATAGAAAGTTTTAGGAGTGCTCACTGTTCCTTAATATTTTGGAAGATTTTGAGATGTTTTAATTCTTCTCTGAAGGTTTGGTAAAACTCATTACAAATGCCATCTGTTCCAGAGCTTTTATTTTTAAGGAGAATTTTGATTACCTCTTCAATTTCTTTGCTTACGATTGTTCTGCTCAGGTTTTCGAATTCCTTGAGATTTAGTGTTGGTAGATCATATTTTTCTAGAAACCTCTTCATGTCCTCAAGATTGTATACTTTGCTGGCACAGAGCTGTTCATAATAGTCTATAAGGATGTTTTGTATTTCTGTGGTGTCGTACTTCTTCCCTTTCTTTTTTGAGTCTAGTTATGAGAGTTTTCTCTTTTTTTCTTTTTGAGTGTAGTTAATGGTTTGTCCATTTTGTTTATTTTTTTCAGAGGATGAACTTTTGGTTTCATTGAGCTTCTGGATTGTCCTTTTGTTTTCTATTTCACTTATTTCTACTTGAATTTTGATTATTTCCTTTCTGCTGATTTTTGGCTTTAAATGTTCTTCTTTCTCTAGTTGTTTTAAATGTTGTTGTTTATTGGCAATTTTTCTTATTTCTTGAGGTAGGTGTGGATTGCAATGAACTTCCCTCCTAGTACTACTTTCGCTGCATCCCATAGATTCTGGTAGCTCATATCTTCATTCTCATTTGTCTCTAAGTGTTTTTTTTAAGTTTCTCTTTGATTTCCTCTTTTACCCATTCAGAAGCATATTGTTTAGTCTCCAATTAATCTGAGGTTTTCCAGCTTTCTTATTGTGGTTGATTTCTAGTTTTAAGACACTGTGGTCAGGGAAGATGCTTGGTGTGATTTCAATCTTTGTAAAATTGTTGAGACATGTTTTGTAAATGTTTTTGACATGTTTTTTAGAATGCTCCATGCACACTTGAGAAGAAAGTGAAAACTGCACCTGTTGGGTAAAATTTTTGGTATATGTCTATTAGACCTAACGGTTCCAAATGGTCATTTAAAGCTGCTGTTTCCCTGTTAATATTCTGCCTGGTTGATCTGTCCATTGTTGTAACCAGGGTGTTGAAGTCTCCTGCTATTATTGTGTTGCTGTCAATGTCTCTTGTCAGTTGTAATACTTGCTTAATATATTTTGATGCTCCATTTCATGCATATATATTGATATGTCTTCTTGCTGGACTGACCCCTTAATTATTACATAATGTCCATCTCTGACTTACACATTTTGGCTGAAAGTCCATTTCACCTGATACAAGTATGGCTGTTTCTGAATTTTTGTCGTTGCCATTTGACTGTGGAATTGCCTTCCTATCATTGATTTTGAGCCTGTGTTTATCTTTTGAAAGAAAGTGAATTTCCTGAATGCAACAGAAGGTTGGGTCATGCTTTTTAATCCATTCAGCCACTCTGTGTCATTTGATTTGTGAGTTCAATCCATTAACATTTAGGGTGATAACTGATATGTAACTGATTATTACCATTTGGTAAATTATCTTCTGTTTTTACAGACAGCGCCTTTGTTCTTCTCTCTTTCTTCTAGGAGGGTTTGAGTGTAGTTTTGATTGGTTTTCCTTTTTGTTTTCTTCTTTGCTTTTTCCCTGGAGATGTATTTTGAGGTTACCATGAGGTTAGCATTAAGAATTCTGCATTTATTTCCTATTTTCATTGGAAAGCAGATCAGTCTTGCACTTATTCTAACCATCCACATTTTTATTCTCCTCTCCTCCCTACTTTTTAGTTTGCTGTCTTATTGTAGTAATTATTCTACACATTAAAATAATTTCCTATGTATACATTCCCCATTCCTTAGATATATTTCAGCACGCCATACCCCCCACCAAATCACCAAGTGTTCTTCATCATTGTCCAGTGGGCTCCACCACCATTTGCCGCAGCCGGCCTTGTCTTACTGTTTTTAAGTGGGGTTTCTTTACACTTCATAGAACTTCCTTTAGTATTTTTGTAGAGCTCATTTTGTGGTGATGAATTCCTTTAACTTTTACTTCTCTGAAAAGCTTTTTATCATTCCTTCAGTTCTAAATGATAATCTTGCAGCGTATAGTATCCTGGGTTGAAAATCCTTTTCTTTAAGCATGTTGGATATATCATGCCATTCCCTTCTGGCCTGTAGAGCTTTAGCTGAGTAATCCACTGACAATCTTAGGGCAACTCCTTTGTATGTGACTCATTTTTCTCTAGCTGCTTTTAAGATTCTCTTTTTATCTTGTATTTTTGACATTTTGATGACAATGTGTCTTAGTGTAGGTCTGTTTGGGTTCTTTTGTTTGGAAGTCTTTGAGCTTCCTGGGTCTGTAGGCTAGCTTCATTTCTCAGGTTAGGGAAATTCTCAGTTATTTCTTCAAAGTTTCTACTCCCTTTTCTCTTTCTTCACATTCTGGGACTCCTATGACGTGAATGTTCTACCTTTTGAAGAAAAAAAGGTCTCAAATGATGCCTTCATTTCTTATCATTCTTGTCTCTGGTGGGCAGGTCCTGTAGCTCTGGTGCAATATGGTGGGAGGGGATGAGGATGAGGCATTCCTCTAGCTGCCTTCTGGTTACAGCAGTGTCCTATAAAGATTCCCATTGGGGGCTTCTACTCAGTGCACCAGGGAGCTGGTCCTCTTTCTGCTCTGTGCCAAGACCCTGTCACCAACACACTGTTTCTGGTCCTCCTGAGTGGTCTCTCTGTTGCCAAAGTAACTTTCTGGGAGTACCATTCTTCCCAAGGCTCTATACCTTCCACCATAGCCCATTTACCACCCCCAAAGCTGGAATGTCAAATCCACAATGCAGCTTTGAACCCTGCCATTTTTGCCTACCCTTTATGGTGGTATGTGGTGCTGCAGTCTCTATAGCTTCTGGTCCTGATTTTCCACAGTGTTTGTGTCTGCAGAATAGGTGATTCCTAGTTGTTCTGTAGGGAAGAAGTGAGACTCAACTCCTATCAGGTCGCCATCTTGGATTCTTAATTGCCCTTTTTTGGTGTATGGTGAGAACACTTAAGGTCTACTATATCAGCAAATCCAAGTATATAATACAGGAGAGTGTCAAGATGATGGACATTACAAATCTTCTGAATTAATCAATCTTACATGAAGTGTATATCCTTTGACCAACATCTTCCCATTTCCTCTACCCTCTAGCTCCTTGGCAACTGCCCATCTGGTCTGATGAGTTAGGCTTTTTTAGATTCCACAAATAAGTGAGATCATACAGTATTTGTCTTTTTCCAACTTATTTCACTTCTATTTCTTTGTGGTGGCAATGGTGAACTCAGAGGTCATTTTGCCTAGTCACAAAGCATGGCTAGAGAAGGATAGAACTCCATGGAACTTTACTCACCACGTATGTTTGCTATTAAACCCTAGTATAGGCCCTGTCACCACCTGATAATTATTACTCATATTTAACTGGATTCTTACAAACTTCCTACACTGACCAGAAGATCTATTCTTTCTTCAGACCACAACCCTCATCCTCGTCCCTAAACACCTCATTTTTCAGCAATCACTAGGCGATCTCTTAGAATTTTTAAAGTAAAATAGGAAAGGTCACATAATAAAATTGTTCTTTTCCTTATATCTCTCCCGTTGCTGATTTCTTGGTTTGGTGATAAAAGTCCAAATGAGTTTTGCTCAGTTTTGTTCCTTTGCTGCCTACCTCATATGCCTCAGATGCCCATGAAAACGTGAATGGTAAGACTCCTTTCTTCTCAGTAGAAGCCATAGGTTCAATAGCCATCTTCATCACATGATCAAATTAAATTCCCATGACCGTCCTTTTGGCACTGAAAGTGTGGCAGTTTTATCAGTCTAAGACAGACTTCCTCATTGATTTCTAGGTTAATGTACTTTCTAAGGCTAAAAACATGCTTGTAGTTTAAAGCAGTACAGTAATCCCTCACCTATCGTGGGAGTTACATTCCAGAGACCCTCGCCTGTGAAGTAGCAGAGTTATAATTTTATTATTTATATATATTTTAAGGCTTTATAAACCCTTCCTACTCGCCTATAAACCTTTCCCACACTCTTATTAACCTTTTCCATAAACACTGATAACCTTTCTCATAAACACATTCTACAATCTTAAACCTATGTAATTTTAACAATATATAAAATTCTACGTGAGTACTCACTAGTGAAGAATACATATATTGCAAAATCCCGCGATATAGCAAAAATTCCAAGATACAGAATTAGATTTTTTTTTTTTTAAATCCACAATACAATAAAGCTGCAACAAGTGAACCACAATATAGCAAGGAACAACTGCACTTCCATTTATTGAATAACTACTGCCAATGTCTTTACCCAAAGACCCTGGAGGTGTTACTGCTCCCGCTTTGCATATAAAGAAATAGGGCCTAGAGAGATTCATTTCCCCAAATCACAGTTCTTTAGTGACAGAGCAAGAAACAGAACCCAGGCAGTTTAGCTTAAGAGCACATTCTATAAATTATTACTAGATATACATGTGCCTCATTAGAAAATCACTTCCTCTCACCCAGTGTCCTGACTGGAAACTCCAATAGAGGGCTGAATTCAGTTCAAAGGAGGGACATATTTAGTTCTTATCACTGGTGGGGACTGCTCTAGGCATACTTCACTCACAATTCCTTTATAGAATATTAGTAAAGAATGCAAAAAACAAGTTTTCCAAACAATAGGGCTCAAGAATTAACACATTTCAAAGGTAGAAACCCTCCTCTCCAAAAAATCTGAGCTACTGATAAGTTTGGTCAATCAAAATTAAGTAAACATATTTGCCTCTAATTTTTCTAGTAAAGAATTCAGACATTTCATCAACATTTTATTAGCCTGATTGTTCAGTGAACTCTGGTGGTCTCATTCTCCCATCAGAATTTGAATCCCTTCTTGAGGGAATCTATTAAAAATCGACAAGGAAGCACACCCTGAGAGAGCAGTGAATAGGTCAATTGTCTCCAGCTGGCTCACTGCACCTATATCCCAAGGACACAGGTTCATATTTGGGTCCAAGGGGACAACCAAGATGAATAATTTAATAAAAATAAATAAAAATGCTTCTTCCTCTTCTCTCCTCCTGCCTGCCTCTGCTTGTCCTCATTTCTGCCTGCACTCTTCCTTAAAAAAAATCACAGTGCAACTGATGAATCAATGAATAAACAAAAAGTGGTCTAGCCACACAAAGGAATATTTTTCAGTCATAAAAAGGAATAAAGTACTGATGCATGCTTTAAGGTAGATGATGCCAAGTGAAACTAGCCAGACACCAAAAGGCCACATGTTGTATGATCCGATGTATGTGCAATGTCCAGAATAGATAAATCCACAGACAGAAAGCAGAAGAGAGGTTGGCCGGGAGTGAGTGTCAAGGAGAGGGGGAGGAGCCACTAATGGGTATAGGGCTTCTTTTTGAAGATAATGAAAACAGTCTTGAGTTAATAATGAGGTCTGCACATATTTGTTAGCAAACTAAAAATTATTTCATTGTGTACTTTAAAAGGGAGACTTTTATGATATGGGAATTGTATCTCAATTAGAAAAATGAAAAAGAAGTGACACCCCTCTCCTCCTCTGAATCTGATAATTCCTGTGGCCAATGGCACGCTGGTTACTATAACATAGACCACTGCTTTCCATCCCTGTGCTGGCACTGAGGGACATAAAGGAAGACCAAGTCTCCCCATATCTCATAGGCTACAGAGAGACAAGTTTACAATCATAATTCAGTGTAATATATGTCATAATGGAGGTAATGGCTAACAAAGCCAGACTGGGTACTTATATTAATCACCGTTCTAAGTGCTTTAGATGTATTAAGTCACTTATTCCTATCAACCCTCTGAAGTAGGAGCTCTTATTAGCCCCAATTTAGAGATAAGGAAAGCAAGGCACAGAGAACTGATGGCACACATAACTACAAGTCGTCAAATATAGGTATGGACCTGAGCAGACTGGATCCAAGTCTATGCTTTAAGCCATTATGTTCCAGTGTGCAGAGATTGGCACTGGATGTCATGGGATGCCATGGAAGCCACTTATCCATTCATGGGGATTTGTCACTTATAGTCCATATACACTATGGCCAAGGATTTTGTCATTTCACTCCAAGGGCACAGTTATTCCGTCTGTGCCCAAGATAAGATGTTTTCTTAAGAAGCAATACAGAAAGAGAAAGAAAAGGGAAGAGGCACATCTTACTCTGAAAACCAGAATTCCCTAAGGCTGAGCATCATGGGGTTCACCGTGTGCAAATGCTCCTCATTCCACTTCTTGGCACTCCTGTAGACACTGTGCCAGGGCACAGGGGCCCGGATCACCTTCTGAGGAAACATGTGGGGGATGCTCTGAATGAAGAGTCTTTTCCTTTCCTGTGGGTCCATGAGGATGTAATCAACTAGAACCAAGAGGGAAAATACGGCATTAAAAAGGGAACTGGAGTAGTCAGTGCTCTGAGATTCAACACTTAGAATGTAAATGATAAGGCTCTACCTGTTTGCTGTTGGAAATGCTACTTCACTCAAAAGGTGATTTCTTGGGTCTTACCAAATTGGGAAAGTTCCACTCTGAGGGTGTCTGTTTTCTTTCTGAGGATGTTTCAGTGGGAAAAGGTATGTAACTTCATAGTCAGGAGTCCTCAAAAGCCAGGGTTGAGTCCTTTTAGGCTATCATCATGCATAACGATGGAGTAGTTTTTGCTAATACTTTGTTTATCATTCATTGATTTCTCACACCAAAAGTATCAACAGTGGATGACACCATATACTTATGGATGGAAATATGTGACTAAATATTTCGCATGCTATGGCAAGAAATCTTGATAAAAAGGAATCACAGAGGGTGTAGCACGAGCTGGGTCATAAGGAACAAGTAAGAATGTGTGAGAGAGGATAAGGCACTGGGAGCAGAAGGAACAGCATGTGAGGAAGCGCAATTCTATGACTTCTGTAGGATATGCTCGAAGAACTTTGAGTTCATTCTATGATAGAAATATCAGGTACAAGTGGTGGAGTTCAAGGTGTTACAATTGGAGAAGCAGCTGGAGGCTGGAATGTAAAGGGTTTTATCTTTGAGTTTGGTTTTATTCTATGGAAGACCAAGAGTCACTACACTGATACCATTAGAAAGTTAATTGGGAAATTAAAAATAACTAGACAACTGGGTAAAGATAGCTGCTGTCCAGATAAAATAGGAAGGTCAGGATTTAATACGATCAGCCCTTCCTTTGATGTTTCTCACATTACTTACCATCATCAAAGATTTCCTGATGACCTGCTGTGCCCACAAGACACAGGGTCAAGGATGAAGGGAGTAAGGTCAATAACACCCCCTTCACCAACAAAGACTAACAGTCTAATAAGGGAGTCAGATGCAGGAGAAACAAAAAGTAATGCCAGGGTTAAATAAAAGTAGAGAAATAACAGCAGAGAAGAAGTTCCAAAGTGGGATGAGTTGGAAGTAGGGACAAGAAGTGCAATGAATGCAGAGGATGGGGTGATTACCGGGGGTTATAGAGAAATAGAAATATTTGAGAGAAGAGGAAGGTCTTGAGTTAGACTTTGAAATCTGAGTAGGCCATTGCCCCTCAAAATGTTACCTCAGGATTAGAAACCTGCATATACTAGGAGCTTGTTAGAAATTCAAAATCTCAGGCCTCTCCTTTCTCATTTACTGAATCAAAATCTGCTTGTTAACAAGATCCCAGGTTATGACACACTCTGGTGGAGGAGTGGTTTGGTCAACTGCTTTCAACTGATGTGCAGTCCACAAACATGCCCAGGACCTGGGTTTGCATATTGGGCTGAGGAGAACAACCAAGATGAACAACTAAATAAAAATAAGTAAACTGCTTCTTCCTCCTCTCTCTTTCTGGCTGCCTGCTTCTGCTCACCTTCACTCCTGCCTCAACTTTTCTTTAAAAAATGTGTGATATCCAGGTTATAAGCATGTACACTGAAATGTGGGACATGCTGATGTACTGTGGGAGGAGTGAGGTGGGGAATTAAAGGTTCAATTAATATTTTGCTGCATTTTCAAAGGAACCAGTGTGGACTAACTGAGCAAAGAAGATGGCCTCCACAGAGGAACCCATTACCCTATTGATGCCCAGGCTTACCAATGCTTTTCATGAGGCTTCTGTAATAGTCCTTTTCCTTCTCTTCCACAAGGCCAATCATCAGAGGTTCCAAGAAGGGACTTGTTAGCAGCGTGTTAGGAATCAGCTTTGAAATCCGAAACATCACTTCGCCCTCCTCAGCGGCAATCATGTCTTTCGGGATGCCATGGGTCATATAGTACCAGTATCTCTTCCATAAACAAACCACCAGCAACAAAAGGATCATGATCAGCTAATTGCTCCTAGCTGCCACACCTGTCAGCTGTCAAAGGCCCTGTTCACACAGCATGCAGCCCCAGCCGCCCCACCCTCTTCCTTGCTATAATCATGTTTTCTGGGCTTCCCAATTTGCACTTATTACAAGGAGATGGCTGGCACATTTCCCCATGACTCTAGGAGAGTCCACCAAAGCCACAGAGATTTCAGTGGGACATAAGGAAGCACTTGTCAAATGCCATGGAAACACTGTGAGTATTGTGGCAGAGACGGAGACAACACACAGGAGTGACAAGCTCCTAAAATGGACTTGAGTAATTCATCCTCCTCAACAACCCTCCACAAAGCATTTTGATCTTAGGTTTGTAGTTGCTGCAGGGGATCCCCAGAGTCTCAGTGAGACTTACAGATTCCTAGTCCATTCATGGGTTTTTGAGTTTACAAAATTAATCAAAAAGATCAATGTGATGGGGTGACCTCAGGAAGTTTTGTTTACTTAGGACTGCCTGAAAGCTTCTGAATGGCTGAGTGACTCTAGAATGAATCATTTCAGAGGGATGAGAAGCACATAGTATAGGAAAGGGTCGGAAATCAGCTAGTCTTCTGTGGTCAGGCTGAACGCATCTTCTTCCAACCTTCATGGAAACTGCTTCTAAAGAATAGACTTTCAAACTTCCCTTATTCTAAGACTGCCTACCATGGGGGCAGAGACACTCTTGCTGCTAGAGATTCACAGGTCCCTCTGCAGGCAGTGTAAGGGGTTTTTTTTTTTAGCAAACACCTCAGGTGATTTCTTTTCTACTGTGGAGTCTTAAGAACACAAAGACTTCAGTATCAAGTGGACCTGGTCTAAATACCTTGGTCTCTTATGGACCATGCACCCTTGAGCAAGTAAGTGGTTGACTCTGTCTCTACCCCAATTTCTACACCCAGATGATAGGAATACTCATAGTACCTGGATCTTGAATGGGATCAAGTATGAGAGGGTTTACTATGAAATTTTGCTAAAAGTACATATTCCGTTACATGAGTTTTTGGTATTTTATGATATACTGTAAATTCACATATTTGCTTTAAAGTTTTTGTTCTTTGAAGATGGGAGTAGGAACTCCAAAGCCTACCTGGAACCCAGCAAGTAATGCTAATAAGTGAAAGCTGGCTGGACATAAGAAAATTAAAAGGAATGACAGAAACTGACAAATTGGAGCATGTATTTCCCATCTAAAGGAGGCAACTACTTCTCAGCTTCAAATATTTTTTTTGAAGAGAGATTAGTGTACTAGCATTCTAGTATACCCTGGGAGCAGCCCCGCATATTTCCCAAGGTTCTGGGTTCAAGAACTGGGGCCAGGGGAAACAAACAATGTGAACAAATAAATAAAAATAAAGTGATCCTTCCTCCTCTCTTACTCCTGCCTACTTGCCTTCATTCCTGCTTGCACCTTTACTTAAAAAAAAAGAAAGAAAGAAAAAAGAAATCTAACATATGAGATGTCCCTCATTTTAAAAACACATCTATAGACCAAATCTAGCCTATGGTAGGGTTACCAGATGAAATACGGGATGCACTGGATACACTCATACTAAAAATATTATTAATTCTTTATCTGAAATTCAAATTTTGTTTTGTTTTGTTTTGAAAATCTGGAAGCCTAGCCAACAGGTCGCTGTTTTGCAAACTAAAGGCACTGACTTCTAAGACTTACTAAGGCACAGAATCCAGACTTTGGTAGTGTTGAAACATTATTCCCCCAGGTGAATTTGCTGTTCTCCCGCAGTTTAGAATCATTAAAATACCAATCGTAGTATCTAGCCAATCGAGAAAAAAGGAAGCAACATACCTCCAGATCACATTGAGATGGTTTGATTTCTTTGCTTTCTACTTCCAGTTCCTGCTGGACCATCACGTTGATCTGTTCTTCTGGACTCATTGGTCTGCTTCCTGAGGAGGTCGAATATGTCACTACTTGCTTCTTTATGGGCGAGGATGAGGAAGTGTCGCAGGACGACTTGGTCCTGAAAAGCAGACATAGCTAAGCTCTTGTTTCTATGCAGCTGTACTGTGGTAGTGCACCTACTTTCTCTCATGAGTGTCATCGACAAGAAGACCCCTCTCCTCTGTGTCACCTAATGACAAGAATGTGTACTTCGGTGATGAGCCCCTACCTGAGAAACACCTCACGAGTATGTTAGCATTGGTTTTCGTCAGATGGTGCATCCATTTTTATTCAGGGTCTAAACATTTTGAAGTAAGGGGAAAAAACATGAACTACTAGGTATCTGGGTATGCTTTCAAGTCAAGAAGCAGCATGGCTTTATGAGACTACAGTCTTCTTCTGTTCAGTCTGGTGTCCTGCAGTGTCTTTGCCTGCAGTGACATCTTACCCCATGGGATCCTCTCTGTCTTTGGAGAACTTCAGTTTCTTCTTGCTGGGCTCTGACGAGCATTTAGTTGCTAAAACATGGAGAAAACAGACATCAGTGATGGGCAATGACCTTGGGCCAACCTCTGTTGGACTTGGTATGCTAGGATAAGACAGGATAGGTGGGCTCTGGGATCACCTGTATGACCAATGACTTATGACTTGTGTGACAGTGAAGTTGTAACTTCTTCACTCCAGGCCTCAGCTTCCCCAACTGTGAAATGGGGAGTCTACTGTTCTCTCATACATTGGATAAATATTGATAATTGCCTGCTTGATCACTTCCCAATTCTGTATATTCTATTTTATAACATTAGGTACATTATTTAATATTCTTCTTTAGATTCAGACTTTCAAACTCAATATATTTATTTTGAAGGGATCATTACATGATTATCAGAAATAGAAAGCCATTATCATTTGCAATTATGTAATTATTACAAATAGAAAAACTACTGTCATTTTCAATAAATGGGAGATAAATATAAGTCCATTCAGCAAATGATACAAAAACTCTGTTATTAAAATTTAACCATAAACTATTACTTGCTAAAGTCTCAAGCCTAAATGAACCAGTAATAGAGAAGTATCAAAGACATACTAATATGATGATGATTCTTTGAGGGAATCAAAGTGAATCTAGTCAAGATATATTTTAACTTCATACTCTGAGCTCCTCAGTCTACTCTACATATAAAAAAATCAACAAAATACTCTTCAAAAATTAAAAAGACATGACATTGTTCAACAACATTCTCTTCTATGTGGATCAGAAATAAACACAGTGCGAAGCAAGAGTCATAAAATCAGCTTCTGGGTCCAGAAGTGAACAGGAGTAGATGTTTGATGCCTGGGTGAGTAACAGGATCCCAAATACCTCACGACTGTTAAGGACTGGGGATAGACTCACCAGATAAAGTCAGGACTGAAGCAAGATGGCCCTGTCCACGAAGACAAGCCGGAAGGACAGCAGCACAGCCATAAAGATAAACCACAGGCACCCTCAATTCACATGGCACCAGAGATAGCAGAGAAAGCCTGATACTAACTGGATTTAGGCTTCCACTGCCTCAAGGACCAGATCTAAGAGATTCTCAAACATTTACTGAGGATGGGCACGGCCAGCCACCAAGATAAGATCTGGTCCTAATTTGATGTCCTAAGAGGTCAGATGAAGGCACAATGAGAAAAAAAATGAAACTAGGTTAAGAAGGGTCAAAAGAGGACAATAAACATAAATATGATTACATGTATATGTGTAAACAAACAAAACTAATCTACGGTGTCAAAAAAACCAAAGAGGTTATTCTGGGGTAGGATGCTATTTGGTAGGGGAGATTAACTGATTGAAAAACCGCACAAGAGAAACTTCTCTAGTAAAGGAAATGCCCTACATATTGTTGGGGTAATGACTATGTGGTATAAAGCAGTGTCAAAACTCACTGAACCGGACATTTAGGATCTATGTATTTTATTGTATGTGAATTACACCACAATAAAAATTAGGGAGGCTCTATGGAACAAGAAGAGAAAGAACTAGAAACATAAACCAACAAACTAAAATCCTAGAACATGACAAAAATCAATATTGAGAAAGTCAATAAATTCAACAACTGGAGACTGAGTCACAAAACGGAAATAATATAGCTATACCAATACTGCTCCAATAAATGCTTAAGACATTCAAGTGATACTGAAAAGGCTATGCCCAGGAGAATGAAATAAGTTGACAAGGGTGGTACCCATAAGCAGAAGAATTAGAAATTCTGAATATGAAAAGATATTGTCATTCAAACAAAAACCATTCATTATTAGATTTGACAAACTCAAGGGTGAACAGAATTGAAGATACAATTGAAGAATTCATCTAGGCAGAAAAAAGAAAAATATAAAAATGAGTTTAAGATAAAGGACAGATCTCAGAACGTGGTCATTCTGGAATGAGGAGATATTGGATAGGGGAGCTCGAGAGGCTCCAACATCCATCTGACAAGAATTACTGAAGTATACCTTTTAAGTAGATGTATGAGTACACAGTAGGTTTAAATTAGTTCATACACATAAACTACTGTTTTTAAGGAGCTTCCAAGATGGTTTCCAATGATCTTCACCTCCTGGCATCATGCCCTTGTACTGACATTTTTTGTCTTGTTGGCTTCCTTCCCTCCCTTGCTCCCTCTGAGGGAAGCCAGAGTCCAATCATGAGCTGCCTCCTGAAGAAGCCCAGGTGGCAAGAGACTGATGTCCCTGGCTTAAAGGTGAGCAAAGACCTGAGATCGAGTGAGCTCGGAAGAGAATCCATCCCTAGTTACCTTTAGATGTCTGTGAACTGACTGACACCTTGGTTGCACACTTGTAAGAGACTCAGGCAGAACCACCCAGGTAAGCCATGCTCAGATTCCTGACCCACAGAGCTAGAAGATAATAAGCAGTGGTCGTTGTAAACCATTATGCTGTGGGGTGATCTGTTAGAGAGCAAACAGTAACACAAGTACATAGAACTGTGTGTGATAAATGTAAGGAAGACAGTAAGTGGTCAGTGTAACGTGAGCCATGACAAACATTCCCATTTCATAGATGAGGAGACTGAGGGTCTGTGAGGTTTATCCAAAGGCAGCTGCAGCAAGATGGGGAGTCAAGAATTAGAATTCACAATTAGAAGCCTCACTCCCAAGTCCCATTCCGAGCTGACATGGCATGCTGCCACCAATACCTGATGGCAGCTCTTGAGTGGGCTTTTCTCTGGGGACTTTGATGGTGACCGGCTGGTCTTTAATTTTAATTTTTTGACTCAGCAGGTCTTTAATTTTCAGGTCCTGGGCCATCAAGGAGTAGTTGTTGGCAATGGAGTCACTGGGTCCCCGGTGGTGCTGCTGCTCTTTGAAGGGGACAGCCAGGGTCCATGATGTACGCTGCATCAAGGGAGGGTAAATGCTGTGCAGCATGACAGTCTGCAAGGGCAAAAATGCAGAGTGAGACACACGAGGGACATCCCTACAGAGCCCCTACCCAACTCACACTGCAGCTCATGGGATCGATCCCACAGGCCCAAGGCTGGGTTTCCACTTTCTGCACACCCAGTGCAAGATACTTTCTGAATGGACACAGGTCGTACTTCTCTGATCACTGTGAGCATGATTTCTGATGGCAGGGATAACAGCTGACTTTCAATAAACCATTTGTGGGTTAGGTAATTGGCATCTATTTTCTTTATTCTTATGGCCATGGCTAGAAAGTGGAAATGATTACCCTCACTTTAAAATTTCCAGATGCAGAAGTTTAGGGAATATAACACAGCAGGTGAATGAGAAGGCTGGATTTGAACCCACTTTTATGCTACGACATAGCTCTTTCTCCCACTCCAGCCTCTTCCAGAGGCAGAAGTGACTGAAGTAACTGTCTGTCCCCAATGGGTACCAGCAGAAGACATGCAGTCAGGAGGACTTACATGATAGAGTTCAGATGGTTTATCATTCGTAGAGGCAGGCAGAGGGGGCAGCTCTGGCCGCATGTGGGAGAAACTCATATGATGTATTGAGTCATGTTTGGAGATCTGGGGGGAATGGGAACAAAGCCATTTGTCAAGAATTAGGACAGATCTCTAAGCCTCTATGTTAGTAAGGGGTAAAAAGGTCCCCAGGAAAGGTTTTGGCCACAACATGCTTCTCAACCCCACCCACTCTGTAGGTTTTTAGGTTTCATTTCTAAACCACTGATCTGTCTCTCCTCCCTGGCTTCCCTTCTCTGAGCAACTTCAGTATCCCTGGCCCCTCATGGCAAAGAACCCGAATGCTGAGGGCACCCCCAGCTTCCCTATCCTGGGTGGTGAGTATAGGATTGCTTTTTAAACACTGAGTTTTGCAAACACTGAGTTTCACAAATGCAGATTTCCAAACTGAAATGTGCTCATTCAAGTGGCATCAGTTTCTGTGTGTGTCACACATTCATATAAGGAACTCTCTGGCTTTCCAATAAACAAAATCTATCTCAACAGTGTGGGTGCTGGAGTCCACCATTCCATCAGTGGGTGTGTACTTGGAAGTGAACCTCGGAGGCTCCCATGGCCTCTCTTAGTCCCCACTCAAGAGCTCCTGTGCAGAGCTGGAAGCAACATGCATGTTTCTGTCCTGCCACCCAGGCAGGTCCTATGTGCAAGAGAGCTACCTCATCTGAGGCTGTGATGGAGAAGTCGCATTGTTCCCTAACACCAGAGGAAAGCTGTTAAGTTGGGTTTATTGAAAGGTGTTGCTGTCCAGCACTTCACAGGTGGCTTAAGGGATTTTCAAGGGCAATTCTGATTCAGTGATGTTCACCCTAGACAATGACTTCAGATTGAACTCCTGTGTAAGATGAGACATTACTGGATCAATCCGATATACTTAGGATAGCAAATGAGGTCATGCAGAATAACTGGTGAGGGCTAGTGGGATGGGGATACATGAATCAGATGTCAGCATCCAACCAACCACTCACTGATGATTCAACCTCAAAAAGGAATAACAATATCAGCTGATATTCCAAATCATTGTGCATGTAAGGAAATTTATTATGTGTTCAGGGACTTACAAGCTTTTTTCCTACCCATATTCCAGCTGAAGAAACAACGGCTCAGAAAAGCTAGGTATCACATTAACAGTCGCGCCAAGGTACCTTGAAATACGCATAACTCCATACTTGACACACTGAAAATGACAAGCATTATTTACACAGCAAATTAATTTCCAAAGGTATGTATTCATCTTAAAATGAAATGAAAACTTGCAAACCTATAAACAAAGATGGACATGGAGCCTGGGATAATTAAACATAGCACAGGTTCACTTATCTAATGAACTAATTCAGGGATGTGCAAGAACTGTGGTGCATCAGACCCGCCAACAAAACATTCAAAATAGGCATGCTCCGGCTCCACCTTAAACACAGTAATTCAGTGAACCATTTGTTTTCAGCTTAGAAAACTTGCTTTGTTGATTTAGATCACTGTCAGTCTCTGCTCTTGACCTCAATTTCAAGGATCTGAGAATTGACCAATCATCTCCAAAGAGCAAATTCTTTCACGACTCAAATTCATAACAGATCTGCTGATGATATGAACAAAATGAAAGAAACAATAATAACAATACCCACAAAAAACCCAGTGTTAACCTGAAAGGAAGCTGGTCATCCAAAGCAGGGACTATCTCATCCAGGGCAGATTTGGGCAACAGTACTTTCAGAGATATGGAGTCACTCTTGATTTCCTGTAACATCCCAGATGTAAAACATTCTGACTGATAAGTCAGGGCTGTCTGTATTTCATCTTTGCAAACAAGAATGTTTTGTGGTCAGTGGAAAGCTTTCCCTTGGCATAGATTTTAAATCTGTTTCAAATTAAAATCTTCATTAAAAGAGCAACAAGCAGACACCACACATTTTCGGCATCTTGAGTAAGTTACAACACAAGTGGGAAGGACCAGTGCAACCAAAAAACCCTGCGGTTGGGAAGAATGTCACCATTATTCAGGAGGTGTCTTGGCACTCACAAGTCTGTTCATTGTGGGGACTTCAGCGCTGATACCAGGTGGGAAGTTAATTTTCCTACCAAAATAATATATCCACAGTTTGGATCTGATTATCTCTACTCCAGTTTGTACAATAGGCTGATCCCAGTCCCTGGCTCTAAGACAGGGTGTGTGACACAGTCTGGAGAACCAGAACATTCCATCCTCCTAGACACAGTCGCAAGCAGGGATATGCTGGTGTCCTGAAACTGGGGTTTTTTTGCTTTATGTGGGAAACAGTCTTCCTTAAATAAAGCCAACGTAAGAGAAAGCAGAGCCATCAGAAGGAGAAAGATAGGCTCCCAGTGTCACCAACTGGACCCCTAGAGCCAACTTGAACTTCTTGGTTATTTAAGCCCATAGATTCCCTTTCTAGTTTGAGCCAGACTGAGTAATAGTTATGTCCCTCCATCTGAGAGATGGCCATCCCAGGGACAGACAAAGAAGCAGCTGAGTCATACAAAGAGAGGAGCAATTCTTGGGATAACAAAGAAAGAAAAACAACATGTTGCAAGAAAGCAAACCAAGATTAAGCATGTGCAGGACACAATGAAGAAAAGCAAAACCTCTGAAGAACATATTAAACTTTGAGCTAATTCACAGCCACAGACTAAGACTTATCCATACAGAATCCATAAATGCCCGAAGCAGAAAACATCTCAGTCTACATGACAAGAACACACAAGACACACATATGATCAGTGGGTCTAGAAATCCATTCTAGAACACAACAAAGAGTTTTTCTTGACCATATCTCGCTAAAGAATTTTCTGTGGTGCCTGTAAAGGGAAAGAGATGGATATTTTTATAAGAATAACTTAGCTACACAAAATAGTCTGTTAAAAACATTAACGCAGCGCACCCTGGAGGAGGGTGGTTTGGGTCAACCACCTCCGAAGGAGCGCAAAGCCTCAGACCCCCAGGTTTGGGTCCTGGGTCTGGGGGGAAACAATCAGTGTGAACAACTTGTCAACTTGCCTTCATTCCCACCTGCACCTTTCCTTAAAACAAAACAAAACAAAACATGAATTCTCAAGTGCTCTCTCTGGTGAACCGCGGGGAGTTTTGATTTTAGGGGTGAACGCAAGTAACAAATCTACTTTAATTTCAAAAAGTTTCCATTTAAAATGTTCCTCTGCGTACTTTCAGGTGTGGCAACCTGGTGAATGACGGCTTTTACACCAAGACTCTGGTGTCTGGACTAGGTAAAGTGTTACTTTCAGGGAGCTAGTTTCTGACTATATGTGATGCCTGCGCGTCCTTCACAGGAACCATCCCCAAATGCCGGCTTGATGACCCTGTGGAGGATTCCAGCAGAATCACTTGAGTCTTAGTTAAAAGTACAGATTCCAGGTATAACCCTGTGGCTCAGCAGCTAAGGCACAGAACATTGCAGAGCCCAAGGGCCCAGAGAAGGAAAAATAAAGCACAGGTTTCAGGGTCTCACAGCTTCTGGATCAGAGTCTTGGGGAATGAGGCCTAGTTTCTATGCCCTAAAGATGTTCCTAATCCAGGTGTGCAGCCAGTGTTGGGAACTGCTGAATAGAATATAGGGTCTAATGGCCTTAGAAGAGGAGGGAAGGGAAATAAACAGCATTTGTCTACTGAAATTTTCAGAGCAAAACTTGAGAATATCAAATAACTAATTCAGGAAAAGTCGTATTCCAAAGGGCATAAAAATGTGATTAACACGTTTTAAGTCAAGGGACTCACAGAGTATTTCATCTATGATTGAAACATCCCCTTCCCAACCACTTTCAAGTTCCCTACATGCTAAAAACACAGGGAAAAAAAATAGACCTTAAAATTCACACCTACCTTCTGATATAAGCAATCCATGTCATTTGGGTTGTCCATTCTAATTGGACCTGTTAAACAACGAGTAAATGGCTCTCAGTTTCTTCCTCTCCTACTAGGGGCTCTGACAGTCACACTTCTGATAACACAACGCGCATGACACAGAATGGAACTTTCTAAACGTTCCGAAAGCTGTTTCTAGGGCTGCCTCTCTGAAGTCATAGACGTCAGCACCCCCTGAGGAGTTCCCAGATAGCAGAGGAGAGAAAGGGGAGTTTCAAAGTGAGGAGGTTGCTTTGGGCTGCTGCTGGGTTCTTTGCTGTGCTTCCTACTCCACTCTTTGCTTTGGCTGAGCAGCTCCTCTCTTGGAACTTTTCCAGGAACACACTGAGTTTACTGTGGAGGAAAGATTAAAGCAGAATTACATATTAGCATTGAGAAGAGGCAGGACGCACCTACCACACAATACCCCTCATACCCTAAGCTCTTCTCTCTCCTCCCTGGGACATCTTCCCATTGGAAGTGCTAGTGCTGTGGCCCAAGGGCCGTAACCAGGTTCCCGCGTCTGTTGCTAAGGAAGGAGGGGCCCAGACACAAGACCGGGCTTGACTCAGCTTCATCCTGGCTCTTCCTTTCCAAGAGATGCAGCCTACCAGCAGGAAGTGTGGTGACAGAAGGGGAGGCTGTTAAGCAATGATCTAGGAATGCAGAAGTGAATGACAATCAGGGACTGTGACTTTGGAGAGGTCTGAATGCTCCCCGCATGGCAGTTAAATTCTTGGGCTCCAGGGTTGGACAGGCCTGGGTTCAGTTCCTGCCTGCTCATTATTGTTACGTGGCTTGAGAAAGATGCTTCATTCAAATGTCCTTTTTAAAATGTAAAAGGGCTACAATGTAAGTTCCTTACCTCACAAAGTAGCTTTGAGGGTTTAATGAGATGCCTGTAGAGCCATTTGCCGTAGCAGAGGAAGACCAACTCATCCCAGTTTGACTGGAACTTTCTGGATTAAACCCTGTTAAGTTCAGCATCCTGGGAACCCCCTCCGTCTTAGGAAAACTGGAATAGCTTAGTCACCTGATAATACCTTTCTCACAATACAGACACACATGCATATGTATTCACACACAAGCTGCAAGATTAGTTGCTGCCCAAACATTCAAAGCACATGTTACGTGGTCTCTCTCTTTTTTTTTTTTCAAAGGAAGGGTACAGGCAGGAACAAAGGCGAGTAGGAAGGCAGTCAGGGAGGGAGAGGAGAAAGAAGCATCTTTATTTTATTTTTATTCAGTTGTTCACAGTGGTTGTTTCCCCTGAGCCAGGGACTCAAACCCAGGGGGATGTGGCCTGCTCCTTCGGAGGCGAGTGACCTGAACACAGATCCACCAGGACATGCCCACATGGTCAAATTTAAATCTCTCTCAAAGCCAAGTTACTTACTGAGTGGATACATGCTTCCTTACCTAGTTTTCAGTTTGCTTTTCCCCCAAACTACATACCGTTCCCATATTACGGAGCAGAAAACCAAGAGGAAGAACTTTCCTAAGTTGGTACAATTCATGAGTCCCACCACCAGTACCCTGTCACCTTACTTGCCCATGACTCCAGAATCTAGGGCTCTTTCTATAAAGTACCTGCCCAGACCAAAACCACTTCTGAGGTCTTATCATAAGCATCACACAGCACCAAGTATTTACATTTCTCCTTTACTTCTTACTTCTCAAATTTGAGCTTTCCATACTTCCAAAATCATCTTGAGGCTCCTCATCTCTTACATTTGGACTCTACCATAAAATGAATATGTAGTTTCAAATACTGCTCAGAATAAATGAGCCGGTGGTAGGGTTTGAGACTGATTTTGATACAAAAGAGGTTATTACCAGGCCTCCTAAAATGGCATGAAACCCCATGCCCTGTAAAATCCATTCACTGTCATTCAACAATGTTTAGGTTCCCCCAAAGATTTGAGGAGCTTGGGAGTTCAGTTCAGGAGCTTGGAAAGGAGTGTCCCCCCAAAATGCTTCAAATATCCAAAAAAGGTTTATTGGAAACTTCTGAAGCAGGCTGGCTCAATAAGTCAGCCCAGGGTAAGGGCACTTGCCCGGGTGCTGGAGGCAGGGTGGACTTTCAGGCTCACAGCAGGCACAGCATCCATTCTCTGGAGTCCCAGGCAAAGCGTCTGTTTAGAAATTCATTAAGATGTTAATACAGACATTAGTCAAAACAATGAGGATCATTATCAGAAGAGACGGAGAAGAATGCCTAGCACCTGCCTGTGCAGCCGCCAGGAAATGCTGAGACAAAAAGCTTATGGAGATTCCCCGCCCAAATGCTGCACACAAAATGGCATCACCCATGCCTTTCTGGGGGCCTTGTCCTATCACAAAGCAAAGAAGAAGAAAGGGCCTGGTATGGCCCCATGACATGGCTCCACTGAAAATGTACTTGGCTTTAAGTCTATCTGAGATCAAAAGTATCAGTCGTAATAATAGCTTCCATTTGCTGACTTATACTTGTAAGGTTTTTCTGGGCTCCGCGAGGAGAAAAAGTCAATTAGACAAAAAAGTCGAATAGTCAGGGCTTTATTGTATTCTGCACACTCGGGCGAAATTCCCAAGTCCGCAGAATGGGGCTGGGGAAGTCGCAGGCTGGGGAAGTCGCGCTTGAACAAAGGGGAGCGGGCTCTTTAAACAGAGGAATTTCGTGGGCTTCCCTTGTCGCGATTGGGGATTGGCCCTGTGAATCCAGGTGTGGGGGTTGCATCCCTTGTTCTGATGTCATCCACCTTTTTCCCGGGCTTGGCTGCCGTTTTCCCGGGCATGGCCGCTGCTGCTTTTGTCCCTGGGCCAGCCTAACAATACTAGCTGTTGGACTGTGCTCAGTCTTAACATGCATCATCTGTCTGAATCTTCTTAACAATACAGAAGATAAAAATGATTATAACCCTAAGTTTTGAGGCTGAGGAAACTGAGACACAGAGAGGTTAAGTAACCAGCCTATCGTCACTCAGCTAGGTAAGAGGCAAAGTTGGTTGTGGACTCTGCTCCATGGCTTAACCAAAAGCTTACATGTCTGAAGAAAGGTAGAAAATAAATAACTGCCAAACACAAAGAAATGCCATTTCATTCTACCCCCTCGGGCCACCTCAAGGATTTCAGAAATGTGTGTCTTACGTTCTGCTTGATAATTCACAAGCAAGGATGCAGGTGGCTAGTCCCTCAATTCCCTCAACTCCTAGGATATAGAGTAGCCAGATAAAACACAGGGTAGCCAGTTAAATTAGCATTTCAAGTAAACAACAAAGAATTTTTCAGTGAAAGCATGGCCCAGTCCATATTTGGGACATATTCCAGACTAAAAAGTTACTGTTGCTCACCTGAAATTTAAACAGAACTGGAGGGCCTATATTTTTGTTTGCTAAATCCAACAATATGGGCAGAAGAGGTCAGGTAGGTTTGCAGTTGTTCGTGTCTCCATGGTATTAACAACTTAGGGTCCTATATCTGTCGGTGGGAAATTTTCACATAGTTCTTACTTAGAGCCCAGAGTTTCTAGCAGATCTTGCCTAAAGCCTGAGGAGTTGCTTAGCTGTGGAAACATATAGAAGAGGTTGCACATGGATTTATTCCACCGACCCATCAAATGTTCATTGAGAGCTAAGTCCTGTGCTCTAGAGAGAGATGTTTAAATTCTGGCCAGCAGACAAGGAAAAGCAAAAACCAGTTAACCCTACAGAAATGACAGAATTGGGAGAAATTAAAGTATTCCCAGAGGTGCCTGCAGATGGCACCCTTGAACAAAAATCCCAGCGGAGGGAAGCTCCCGTTGTGCTTTCCAAAACAGGGATCATGGTTGTAGTATCTTGTTCTAAAGAAAAAAACCAATACCCTACCTACTGCAGCTGAACAAGTTCATGAAGCCAAAGAGATCTGGGACTGATTTTCTCTTTCCTAGGGAGTTATTTTCCAGGTTGCTCTGGACACAGGTCAAAGAGATGTAGGTCAAAACATCCCTGGATAGAAGATGCCCGAGAGCTATAAAGTAGCAGACAGGTGCTTGAATTTACCTCTAGTCCCATTTTACAGGTGAAGCAGAAGCCCAGGAGGTGACTCACTCCAAGTCACACTGCCAGAGTCGGACCAGGGACCAGAGCCCAGGGCCTTTCCCAGGATGCTCTATGCCAATGGTCCTCAAAGGGGCTGATTACGCTCCCTCGCCCCGGATGGGTTATGTCTGTGCGTGGGGACATTTTTATTTACTTATCTATTTTTAATTATTTTTCCAGCTCCGGGTCTTGAACCCGGATCCAAAGCTTTTATAGTCTGCGCCTTAGCTTCCTGAGCTAGTGGGGTGCTGGGGACATTTTTGATGTCCTGAACTAGGGAAAAGGCGAGAATGCTGCTCACGTCCTACAATGGGCAGGACAGCGCCCACTGCTCAGAATTTTCCCTCGCAGAATGTCAGAAGTGCTGTCACTGAGAAGCCTGACTCCGGGCGGGATGGGGGGGCCACACAACAGGTGTGGTGAGGGGCTTGGGTTTAGTCATCGTGTCTCGCGGGCTCTGGGCTTTTTCATTTATGTAATGGAGATGCTATTCTAACAGGCCGTTAAGGTTCCTGGCACCTGCATTTAAGAGGTCAAGGTAAAACCTTCCAGCCAAGGTCGTACCACTTCCCTGCGTGTCCGGAGCTGACAGGCTTCCAGAGAGTTGGTTCTGGGTGTCGCGCGCAGGAAGCCCCAAGGCCCTGAGAAAACCACTCAAGGCAGCCAGTCACCTGCTGGCGTCGGCCCGCGCACTCTCACTTCTCGTCAGGAGTACGCAGAGTCTGTGTCCTCATCCGAAAATCTCCCGGGGCTCCTAAGGGCTCAGAGAGCGCGCGCTTCGCAGGGGCCCGGGGTCCACAACATGGCTGCCACTGCAAGAGCCTTCCAGTGAGGAGTTGAGCCGGTGGGACGGGGCGGGGCGAAGAG